>JAEIGI010000317.1:0-17513 GCA_018903615.1 Drosophila neocordata
ATTGATATTGGATATTGATATTGATATTATTGATATTGATATTGATATTGATATTGATATTGATATTTATATTGATATTGATATTATTATTGATATTGGATATTGATATTGTTATTGATATTGATATTGATATTGATATTTGATATTGATATTGATATTGATATTGATATTGATATTGATATTGATATTGATATTGGTATTGATATTGATATTGATACTGATATTGATATTGATATTGATATTGATATTGACATTGATATTGATATTGATATTGATATTGATATTGATATTGATATTGATATTGATATTATTATTGATATTGATATTGATATTGATATTGATATTGATATTGATATTGATATTGATATTGATATTGATATTGATATTGATATTGATATTGATATTGATATTGATATTATTATTGATATTATTATTGATATTGATATTGATATTGATATTGATATTGATATTGGTATTGATATTGATATGGATATTGATATTGATATTGATATTGATATTGATATTGGTTATTGATATTGACATTGATATTGATATTGATATTATTATTGATATTGATATTGATATTGATATTGATATTGATATTGATATTGATATTGATATTGATATTGACATTGATATTGATATTGTATTGATATTGATATTGATATTGATATTGATATTGATATTGATATTGATATTGATATTGATATTGTTATTGATATTGATATTGATATTGATATTGATATTGATATTGATATTGATATTGATATTGATATCGATATTGATATTGATATTGATATTGATATTGATATTGATATTGATATTGATATTGATATTGATATTGATATTGATATTGATATTGATATTGATATTGATATTGATATTGATATTGATATTGATATTGATATTGATATTGATATTGATATTGATATTATTATTGATATTGATATTGATATTGATATTTATATTGTTATTGATATTGATATTGATATTGATATTGATATTGATATTGATATTGATATTGATATTGATATTGATATTGATATTGATATTGATATTGATATTGATATTGATATTGATATTGATATTGATATTGATATTGATATTGATATTGATATTGATATTGATATTGATATTGATATTGATATTGATATTGATATTGATATTGATATTGATATTGATATTGATATTGATATTGATATTGATATTGATATTGATATTGATATTGATATTGATATTGATATTGATATTGATATTGATATTGATATTGATATTGATATTGATATATATTGATATTGATATTGATATTGATATTGATATTGATATTGATATTGATATTGATATTGATATTGATATTGATATTGACATTGTTATTGATATTGATATTGCCATTGATATTGATATTGATATTGAATTGATATTGATATTGATATTGATATTGATATTGATATTGATATTGATATTGATATTGATATTGATATTGATATTCATATTGATATTGATATTGATATTGATATTGATATTGATATTGATATTATTATTGATATTGAATTGATATTGATATTGATATTGATATTGAATTGATATTGATATTGATATTGATATTGATATTGATATTGATATTGATATTGATATTGATATTGATATTGATATTGATATTGATATTGATATTGATATTGATATTGATATTGATATTGATATTGATATTGATATTGATATTGATATTGATATTGATATTGATATTGATATTGATATTGATATTGATATTGATATTGATATTGATATTGATATTGATATTGATATTGATATTGATATTGATATTGATATTGATATTGATATTGATATTGATATTGATATTGATATTGATATTGATATTGATATTGATATTGATATTGATATTGATATTGATATTGATATTGATATTGATATTGATATTGATATTGATATTGATATTGATATTGATATTGATATTGATATTGATATTGATATTGATATTGATATTGATATTGATATTGATATTGATATTGATATTGATATTGATATTGATATTGATATTGATATTGATATTGATATTGATATTGATATTGATATTGATATTGATATTGATATTGATATTGATATTTATTATTGATATTGATATTGATATTGATATTGATATTGATATTGGATATTGATATTGATATTGATATTGATATTGATATTTATATTGATATTGATATTGATATTGATATTGATATTGATATTGATATTGATATTGATATTGATATTGATATTGATATTGATATTGATATTGATATTGATATTGATATTGATATTGATATTGATATTGATATTGATATTGATATTGATATTGATATTGATATTGATATTGATATTGATATTGATATCTGATATTGATATTTTGTATTGATATTGATATTGATATTGATATTGATATTGATATTGATATTGATATTGATATTGATATTTGATATTGATATTGATATTATTATTGATATTGATATTGATATTGATATTGATATTGATATTGATATTGATATTGATATTGATATTGATATTGATATTGATATTGATATTGATATTGATATTGATATTGATATTGATATTGATATTGATATTGATATTGATATTGATATTGATATTGATATTGATATTGATATTGATATTGATATTGATTTATTGATATTGATATTGATATTGATATTGATATTGATATTGATATTGATATTGATATTGATATTGATATTGATATTGATATTGATATTGATATTGATATTGATATTGATATTGATATTGATATTGATATTGATATTGATATTGATATTGATATTGATATTGATATTGATATTGATATTGGATATTGATATTGATATTGATATTGATATTGATATTGATATTGATATTGATATTGATATTGATATTGATATTGATATTGATATTGATATTGATATTGATATTGATATTGATATTGTATTGATATCGATATTGATATTGATATTGATATTGATATTGATATTGATATTGATATTGATATTGATATTGATATTGATATTGATATTCGATATTGATATTGATATTGATATTGATATTGATATTGATATTGATATTGATATTGATATTGATATTGATATTATTATTGATATTGATATTGTATTGATATTGATATTGATATTGTATTGATATTGATATTGATATTGATATTGATATTGATATTGATATTGATATTGTTATTGATATTGATATTGATATTGATATTGATATTGATATTGATATTGATATTGATATTGATATTGATATTGATATTGATATTTTATTGATATTGGATATTGATATTGATATTGATATTGATATTGATATTGATATTGATATTGATATTGATATTGATATTGATATTGATATTGATATTGATATTGATATTGATATTGATATTGATATTGATATTGATATTGATATTGATATTGATATTGATATTGATATTGATATTGATATTGATATTGATATTGATATTGATATTGATATTGATATTGATATTGATATTGATATTGATATTGATATTGATATTGATATTGATATTTATATTGATATTGATATTGATATTGATATTGATATTGATGTTGATATTGATATTGATATTGATATTGATATTGATATTGATATTGATATTGATATTGATATTGATATTGATATTGATATTGATATTGATATTGATATTGATATTGATATTGATATTGATATTGATATTGATATTGATATTGATATTGATATTGATATTGATATTGATATTGATGATTCATATTGATATTGATATTGATATTGATATTGATATTGATATTGATATTGATATTGATATTGATATTGATATTGGATATTGATATTGATATTGATATTGATATTGATATTGATATTGATATTGATATTGATATTGATATTGATATTGATATTGATATTGATATTGATATTGATATTGATTTGATATTGATATTGATATTGATATTGATATTGATATTGATATTGATATTGATATTGATATTGATATTGATATTGATATTGATATTGATATTGATATTGATATTGATATTGATATTGATATTGATATTGATATTGATATTGATATTGATATTGATATTGATATTGATATTGATATTGATATTGAGGTTGATATTGATATTGATATTGATATTGATATTGATATTGATATTGATATTGATATTGATATTGATATTGATATTGATATTGATATTGTGTTGATATTGATATTGATATTGATATTGATATTGATATTGATATTGATATTGATATTGATATTGATATTGTATTGATATTGATATTGATATTGATATTGATATTGATATTGATATTGATATTGATGTTGATATTGATATTGATATTGATATTGATATTGATATTGATATTGATATTGATATTGATATTGATATTGATATTGATATTGATATTGATATTGATATTGATATTGATATTGATATTGATATTGATATTGATATTGATATTGATATTGATATTGATATTGATATTGATATTGATATTGATATTGATATTGATATTGATATTGATATTGATATTGATATTGATATTGATATTGATATTGTTATTGATATTGATATTGATATTGATATTGATATTGTTATTGATATTGATATTGATATTGATATTGATATTGATATTGATATTGATATTGATATTGATATTGATATTGATATTGATATTGATATTGATATTGGATATTGATATTGATATTGATATTGATATTGATATTGATATTGATATTGATATTGATATTGATATTGATATTGATATTGATGTTGATATTGATATTGATATTGATCTGATATTGATATTGATATTGATATTGATATTGATATTGATATTGATATTGATATTGATATTGATATTGATATTGATATTGATATTGATATTGATATTGATATTGATATTGATATTGATATTGATATTGATATTGATATTGATATTGATATTGATATTGATATTGATATTGATATTGATATTGATATCGATATTGATATTGATATTATTATTGATATTGATATTGATATTGATATTGATATTGATATTGATATTGATATTGATATTGATATTGCTATTGATATTGATATTGATATTGACATTGATATTGATATTGATATTGATATTGATATTGATATTGATATTGATATTGATATTGATATTGATATTGATATTGATATTGATATTGATATTGATATTGATATTGATATTGATATTGATATTGATATTGATATTGATATTGATATTGATATTGATATTGATATTGATATTGATATTGATATTGATATTGATATTGATATTGATATTGATATTGATATTGATATTGATATTGATATTGATATTGATATTGATATTGATATTGATATTGATATTGATATCGATATTGATATTGATATTGATATTGATATTGATATTGATATTTATATTGATATTGATATTGATATTGATATTGATATTGATATTGATATTGATATTGATATTGATATTGATATTGATATTGATATTGATATTGATATTGATATTGATATTCGATATTGATATTGATATTGATATTGATATTGATATTGATATTGATATTGATATTGATATTGATATTGATATTGATATTGATATTGATATTGATATTGATATTGATATTGATATTGTATTGATATTGATATTGATATTGATATCATATTGATATTGATATTGATATTGATATTGATATTGATATTGATGATTCATATTGATATTGATATTGATATTGATATTGATATTGATATTGATATTGATATTGATATCAATATTGATATTGATATTGATATTGATATTGATATTGATATTGATATTGATATTGTATTGATATTGTTATTGATATTTATATTGATATTGATATTGATATTTATATTGATATTGATATTGATATTGATATTGATATTGTTATTGATATTGTATTGATATTGTATTGATATTGATATTGATATTGGATATTGACATTCATATTGATACTTGATATTGATATTGATATTACTATTGATATTGATATTGATATTGATATTGACATTGATATTGATATTGATATTGATATTGTATTGATATTGTTATTGATATTGATATTGGATATGGATATTGTATGGATATTGATATTGATATTGATATTGATATTGATATTGATATTGATATTGATATGGATATTGATATTGATATTGATATTGATATTGATATTGATATTGATATTGACATTGATATTGATATTGATATTGATATTGATATTGATATTGATATTATTATTGATATTGATATTGATATTGATATTGATATTGATATTGATATTGATATTGATATTGATATTGATATTGATATTGATATTGATATTGGATATTGATATTGATATTGATATTGATATTGATATTATTGATATTGATATTGATATTGATATTGATATTGATATTGATATTGATATTGATATTGATATTGATATTGATATTGATATTGATATTGATATTGATATTGATATTGATATTGATATTATTTATTGATATTGATATTGATATTGATATTGATATTGATATTGATATTGATATTGATATTGATACTGATATTGACATTGATATTTATATTGATATTTATATTGATATTAACTATTGATATTGATATTGATACTGATATTGATATTGATATTGATATTGATATTGATATTGTTATTGATATTGATATTGATATTGATATTGATATTGATATTGATATTGATATTGATATTGACATTGATATTTATATTGATATTGATATTGATATTGACATTGATATTGATATTGATATTGATATTGATATTGATATTGATTTGGATATTATTATTGATATTGATATTGATATTGATATTGATATTGATATTGTATTGATATTGATATTCATATTGATATTGATATTGATATTGATATTGATATTGATATTGATATTTTATTATATTGATATTGATATTGATATTGATATTGATATTGATATTGAATATTGATATTGATATTGATATTGATATTGGATATTGATATTGATATTGATATTGATATTGATATTGATATTATTATTGATATTGATATTGATATTGATATTGATATTGATATTGATATTGATATTGATATTGATATTGATATTGATATTGACATTGATATTGAGGTTGATATTGATATTGATATTGATATTGCTATTGATATTGATATTGATATTATTATTGATATTGATATTGATATTGGATATCGATATTGATACTGACATTGATATTGATATTTGATATTGATATTGATATTATTATTGATATTGATATTGATATTGATATTGATATTGATATTGATATTGATATTGATATTGATATTGATATTATTATTGATATTGATATTGATATTGTATTGATATTGATATTGATATTGATATTATTATTGATATTGATATTGATATTGATATTGATATTGATATTGATATTGATATTGATATTGATATTGGATATTGATATTGATATTGATATTGATATTGATATTGATATTGATATTGATATTGATATTGGTATTGATATTGATATCGACATTGATATTGATATTGACTATTGATATTGATATTGATATTGATATTGACATTGATATTGATATTGATATTGATATTGATATTGATATTGATATTGATATTGATATTGATATTTATTATTGATATTGATATTGATATTGATATTGATATTGATATTGATACTGATATTGATATTGACATTGATATTGATATTGATATTGATATTGATATTGATATTAATATTGATATTGATATTGATATTGATATTGATATTGATATTGATATTGATATTGATATTGATATTGATATTGATATTGATTTGATTGATATTGATATTGATATTGATATTGATATTGATATTGATATTGATATTGATATTGATATTGATATTGATATTGATATTGATATTGATATTGATATTGATATTGATATTGATATTGATATTGATATTGATATTGACATTGATATTGATATTGATATTGATATTGATATTGATATTGTTATTGATATTGATATTGATATTGATATTGATATTGATATTGATATTGCGATATTGATATTGATATTGATATTGATATTGATATTGATATTGATATTGATATTGATATGGATATTGACATTGATACTGATATTGATATTGATATTATTATTGATATTGATATTGATATTGATATTGATATTGATATTGATATTGATATTGATATTGATATTGATATTGATATTGATATTGATATTGATATTGATATTGATATTGATATTGATATTGATATTGATATTGATATTGATATTGATACTGAATTGATATTGATATTGATATTTATTATTGATATTGATATTATTATTGATATTGACATTGACATTGATATTATTATTGATATTGATATTCGATATTGACATTGATATTGTTATTTATATCGATATTGATATTGATATTGATATTGTATTGATATTGATATTGATATTGATATTAATATTGATATTGATATTGATATTGACATTGATATTGATATTGATATTGATATTGATATTGATATTCATATCCGATATTGTTATTGATATTGATATTGATATTGATATTGATATTGATATTGATATTGATATTGATATTGATATTGATATTGATATTGATATTGATATTGATATTGATATTGATATTGATATTGATATTGACATTTATATTGATATTGATATTGTTATTGATATTGATATTTTGATATTGATATTTGATATTATTATTGATATTGATATTGACATTTATTATTGATACATTGATATTGATATTGATATTGATATTGATATTGATATTGATATTGATATTGACATTGATATTGATATTGATATTGGACATTGATATTGATATTGACCTATTGACATTGATATTGATATTGATATTATTATTGATATTATTATTGATATTGATATTGATATTGATTTGATATTGATATTGATGATTGGCATTGATATTGATATTGATATTGATATTGATATTGATATTGATATTGATATTGGATATTGATATTGATATTGATATTGATATTGATATTGATATTGATATTGATATTGATATTGACATTGATATTGATATTGATATTGATATTGATATTGATATTGATATTTATTATTGATATTGATATTGATATTGATATTGATATTGATATTGATATTGATATTTATTATTGATATTGATCATTCGTTATTGTATTGATATTGATATTGATATTGATATTGATATTGATATTGATATTGATATTGATATTGATATTGATATTGATATTGATATTGATATTGATATTGATATTTATATTGATATTGATATTGATATTGATATTTATTATTGTTATTGATATTGATATTGATATTGATATTGATATTGATATTGATATTGAATATTATTATTAATATATTGATATTGATATTGATATTGATATTGATATTGATATTGATATTGATATTGATATTGATATTGATATTGATATTGATATTGATATTGATATTGATATTGATATTGATATTGATATTGATATTGATATTTATATTGATATTGATATTGATATTGATATTGATATTGATATTGATATTGATATTGATATTGGCTATCGATATTGATATTGATATTGATATTGATATTGATATTGATATTGATATTGATATTGATATTGATATTGATATTGATATTGATATTGATATTGATATTGATATTGATATTGATATTGATATTGATATTGGATATTGACATTGATATTGATATTGATATTGATATTGATATTGATATTGTTATTGATATTGATATTGATATTGATATTGATATTGATATTGATATTGATATTGATATTGATATTGATATTATTATTGATATTGATATTGATATTGATATTGATATTGATATTATTATTGATATTGATATTGATATTGATATTGATATTGATATTGATATTGATATTGATATTTATATTGACATTGATATTGATATTGGTATTGATATTGATATTGATATTGATATTGGATATTGATATTGATATTGATATTGATATTGATATTGATATTGATATTGATATTGATATTGATATTGATATTGATATTGCTATTGATATTGACATCGATATTGATATTGATATTGATATTGATATTGATATTGATATTGATATTGATATTGATATTGATATTGATATTGATATTGATATTGATATTGATATTGATATTGATATTGATATTGATATTGATATTGATATTGATATTGATATTGATATTGATATTGATATTGGATATTGTTATTGATATTGATATTGATATTGATATTGATATTGATATTGATATTGATATTGATATTGATATTGATATTGATATTGATATTGTTATTGATATTGATATTGATATTGATATTGGATATTGATATTGATATTGATATTGATATTGATATTGATATTGATATTGATATTGATATTGATATTGATATTGATATTGATATTGATATTGATATTGATATTGATATTGATATTGATATTGATATTGATATTGATATTGATATTGATATTGATATTGATATTGATATTGATATTGATATTGATATTGATATTGATATTGATATTGTTATTGATATTGATATTGATATTGATATTGATATTGATATTGATATTGATATTGATATTGATATTGATATTGATATTGATATTGATATTGATATTGATATTGATATTGATATTGATATTGATATTGATATTGATATTGATATTGATATTGATATTGATATTGATATTGATATTGATATTGATATTGATATTGATATTGATATTGATATTGATATTGATATTGATATTGATATTGATATTGATATTGATATTGATATTGATATTGATATTGATATTGATATTGATATTGATATTGATATTGATATTGTTATTGATATTGATATTGATATTGATATTGATATTGATATTGATATTGATATTGATATTGATATTGATATTGATATTGATATTGATATTGATATTGATATTGATATTGATATTGATATTGATATTGATATTGATATTGATATTGATATTGATAATGATGTTGATATTGATATTGATATTGATATTGATATTGATATTGATATTGATATTGATATTGATATTGATATTGATATTGATATTGATATTGATATTGATATTGATATTGCCATTGATATTGATATTGATATTGATATTGATATTGATATTGATATTGATATTGATATTGATATTGATATTGATATTGATATTGATATTGATATTGATATTGATATTGATATTGATATTGATATTGATATTGTATTGATATTGATATTGATATTGATATTGATATTGATATTGATATTGATATTGATATTGATATTGATATTGATATTGATATTATATTGATATTGATATTGATATTGGATATTGATATTGATATTGATATTGATATTGATATTGATATTGATATTGATATTGATATTGATATTGATATTGATATTGATATTGATATTGATATTGATATTGTATTGATATTGATATTGATATTGATATTGATATTGATATTGATATTGATATTGATATTGATATTGATATTGATATTGATATTGATATTGATATTATTATTGATATTTATATTGATATTGATATTGATATTGATATTGATATTGATATTGATATTGATATTGATATTGATATTGATATTGATATTGATATTGATATTGATTTATTGATATTGATATTAATATTGATATTGATATTGATATTGATATTGATATTGATATTGATATTGATATTGATATTGATATTGATATTGATATTGATATTGATATTGATATTGATATTGATATTGATATTGATATTGATATTGATATTGATATTGATATTGATATTGATATTGCGATATTGATATTGATATTGATATTGATATTGATATTGATATTGATATTGATATTGATATTGATATTGATATTGATATTGATATTGATATTGATATTGATATTGATATTGATATTGATATTGATATTTACGGTGATATTGATATCGACATTGATATTGATATTGATGTTGATTTTGATACTGATATTGATATTGATATTGATATTGATATTGATATTGATATTGATATTGATATTGATATTGATATTGATATTGATATTGATATTGATATTGATATTGATATTGCCATTGATATTGATATTGATATTGATATTGATATTGATATTTATATTGATATTGATATTGATATTATTATTTATATTGATATTGATATTGATATTGATATTGATATTGATATTGATATTGATATTGATATTGATATTGATATTGATATTGATATTGATATTGATATTGATATTGATATTGATATTGATATTGATATTGATATTGATATTGATATTGATATTGATATTGATATTGATATTGATATTGATATTGATATTGATATTGATATTGATATTGGATATTGATATTGATATTGATATTGATATTGATATTGATATTGATATTGATATTGATATTGATATTGATATTGATATTGATATTGATATTGATATTGATATTGATATTGATATTGATATTGATATTGATATTGATATTGATATTGATATTGATATTGATATTGATATTGGATATTGATATTGATATTGATATTGATATTGATATTGATATTGATATTGATATTGATATTGATATTGATATTGATATTGATATTGATATTGATATTGATATTGATATTGATATTGATATTGATATTGATATTGATATTGATATTGATATTGATATTGATATTGATATTATTATTGATATTGATATTGATATTGATATTGATATTGATATTGATATTGATATTGATATTGATATTGATATTGATATTGATATTGATATTGATATTGGATATTGATATTGATATTGATATTGATATTGATATTGATATTGATATTGATGTTGATGTTGATATTGATATTGATATTATTATTGATATTGATATTGATATTGATATTGATATTGATATTGATATTGATATTGATATTGATATTGATATTGATATTGATATTGATATTGATATTGATATTGATATTGATATTGATATTGATATTGATATTGATATTGATATTGATATTGATATTGATATTGATATTGATATTGATATTGATATTGATATCGATATTGATATTGATATTGATATTGATATTGATATTTGATATTGATATTATTATTATTATTGACATTGATATTGATATTGATATTGATATTGATATTGATATTGATATTGATATTGATATTGATATTGATATTGATATTGATATTGATATTGATATTGATATTGATATTGATATTGATATTGATATTGATATTGGATATTGATATTGATATTGATATTGATATTGATATTGATATTGATATTGATATTGATATTGATATTGATATTGATATTGATATTGATATTGATATTGATATTGATATTGATATTGATATTGATATTGATATTGATATTGATATTGATATTGATATTGATATTGATATTGATATTGATATTGATATTGATATTGATATTGATATTGATATTGATATTGATATTGATATTGATATTGATATTGATATTGGCTATTGATATTGATATTAGATATTGATATTGATATTGATATTGATATTGATATTGATATTGATATTGATATTTATGCTTGATATTGATATTGATATTGATATTATTATTGATATTGATATTGGATATTGATACTGATATTGATATTGATATTGATATTGATATTGATATTGATATTGATATTGATTATTGATATTGGATATTGATATTGATATTGATATTGATATTGATATTGATATTGATATTGATATTGATATTGATATTGATATTGATATTGATATTGATATTGATATTGATATTGATATTGGAGCACATATTGATATTGATATTGATATTGATATTGATATTGATATTGATATTGATATTGATATTGCATATTGATAATGGATATTGATATTGATATTGATATTGATATTGATATTGATATTGATATTGATATTGATATTGATATTGATATTGATATTGATATTGGATATTGATATTGATATTGATATTGATATTGATATTGATATTGATATTGATATTGATATTGATATTGATATTGATATTGATATTGATATTGATATTGATATTGATATTGATATTGATATTGATATTGATATTGATATTGATATTGATATTGATATTGATATTGATATTGATATTGATATTGGATATTGATATTGATATTGATATTGATATATTGATATTGATATTGATATTGATATTGATATTGATATTGATATTGATATTGATATTGATATTGATATTGATATTGATATTGATATTGATATTGATATTGATATTGATATTGATATTGATATTTATTATTGATATTGATATTGATATTGATATCGATATTGATAATATTATTGATATTGATATTGATATTGATATTGATATTGATATTGATATTGATATTGATATTGATATTGATATTGATATTGATATTGATATTGATATTGATATTGATATTGATATTGATATTGATATTGATATTGATATTGATATTGATATTGATATTGATATTGGATATTGATATTGATAAAGATATTGATATTGATATTGATATTGATATTGATATTGATATTGATATTGATATTGATATTGATATTGGATATTGATATTGATATTGATATTGATATTGATATTGATATTGATATTGATATTGATATTGATATTGATATTGATATTGATATTGATATTGATATTGATATTGATATTGATATTGATATTGATATTGATATTGATATTGATATTGATATTGATATTGATATTGATATTGGATATTGATATTGATATTGATATTGATATTGATATTGATATTGATATTGATATTGATATTGATATTGATATTGATATTGATTATTGATATTGATATTGATATTGATATTGATATTGATATTGATATTGATATTGATATTGATATTGATATTGATATTGATATTGGATATTGATATTGATATTGATATTGATATTGGATATTGATATTGATATTGATATTGATATTGATATTGATATTGATATTGGATATTGATATTGATATTGATATTGATATTGATATTGATATTGATATTGATATTGATATTGATATTGATATTGATATTGATATTGGATATTTTATTATTGATATTGATATTGATATTGATATTGGATATTGATATTGATATTGATATTGATATTGATATCTATTGATATTGGATATTGATATTGATATTATTGATATTGATATTTGATATTGATATTGATATTGATATTGATATTGATATTGATATTGATATTGATATTGATATTGATATTGATATTGATATTGATATTGATATTGATATTGATATTGATATTGATATTGATATTGATATTGATATTGATATTGATATTGATATTGATATTGGATATTGATGTTAGTTGATATTGATATTGGATATTGATATTGATATTGATATTGATATTGATATTGATATTGATATTGATATTGATATTGATATTGATATTGATATTGATATTGATATTTAGATATTGATATTGATATTGATATTGATATTGATAGTTGATAAAGATATTGATACGATGAATGGATATTGATATTGATATTGATATTGATATTGATATTGATATTGATATTGGATATTGATATTGATATTGATATTGGATATTGATATTGATATTGATATTGATATTGGATAGTTGATATTGATATTGATATTGATATTGATATTGATATTGATATTGATATTGATATTGATATTGATATTATTATTGATATTGATATTGATATTGATATTGATATTGATATTGGATATTGATATTGATATTGATATTGATATTGATATTGATATTGATATTGATATTGATAGTTGATATTGATATTGATATTGGATATTGATATTGATATTGATATTGATATTGATATTGATATTGATATTGATATTGATATTGATATTGATGTTATTGATATTGATATTGATATTGATATTGATATTGGATATTGATATTGATATTGATATTGATATTGATATTGATATTGATATTGATATTGATATTGATATTGATAATATATTGATATTGATATTGATATTGATATTATTATTGATATTGATATTGATATTGATATTGGATATTGATATTGATATTGATATTGATATTGATATTGATATTGGATATTGATATTGGATATTGATATTGATATTGATATTGATATTGATATTGATATTGATATTGATATTGGATATTGATATTGATATTGATATTGATATTGATATTGATATTGATATTGATATTGATATTGATATTGATATTGATATTGATATTGATATTGATATTGATATTGATATTGATATTGATTAGTTGATATTGGATATTGATATTGATATTGATATTGATATTGATATTGATATTGATATTGATATTGATATTGATATTGATATTGATATTGATATTGATATTGATATTGATATTGATATTGATATTGGATATTGATATTGATATTGATATTGATATTGATATTGATATTGATATTGGATATTGATATTGATATTGATATTGATATTGATATTGATATTGATATTGATATTGATATTGATATTGATATTGATATTGATATTGATATTGATATTGATATTGATATTGATATTGATATTGATATTGATATTGATATTGATATTGATATTGATATTGATATTGATATTGATATTGATATTGATATTGATATTGATATTGATATTGATATTGATATTGATATTGATATTGGATATTGATATTGACATTGATATTATTATTGATATTGATATTGATATTGATATTGATATTGATATTGATATTGATATTGATATTGATATTGATATTGATATTGATATTGATATTGATATTGATATTATTATTGATATTGATATTGATATTGATATTGATATTGATATTGATATTGATATTGATATTGATATTGATATTGATATTGATATTGATATTGATATTGATATTGATATTGATATTGATATTGATATTGATATTGATATTGATATTGATATTGATATTGATATTGATATTGATATTGATATTGATATTGATATTGATATTGATATTGATATTGATATTGATATTGATATTGATATTGATATTGATATTGATATTGATATTGATATTGATATTGATATTGATATTGATATTGATATTGATATTGATATTGATATTGATATTGATATTGATATTGATATTGATATTGATAGTTATTGATATTGATATTGATATTGATATTGATATTGGATATTGATATTAGATATTGATATTGATATTGATATTGATATTGATATTGATATTGATATTGGATATTGATATTGGATATTGATATTGATATTATATTGATATTGATATTGATATTGATATTGATATTGATA
>JAEIGI010000224.1:0-39838 GCA_018903615.1 Drosophila neocordata
ATATCCATATCGATATACATATCGATATCGATATCGATATTCATATCGATATCCATATCGATATTCATATCGATATCGATATTCATATCGATATCCATATCGATATGCTATGATCGATATCGATATCCATATCGATATCCATATCGATATCCATATCGATATCCATATCGATATCCATATCGATATCCATATCGATATCCATATTGATATTCATATCGATATCCATATCGATATCCATATCGATATTCGATATCGATATCCATATCGATATCTATACTGATATTCATATCGATATCCATATCGATATTCATACGATATTCATATCGATATCCATATCGATATCCATATCGATCATATCGATATCCATATCGATATCCATATCGATATTCATATCGATATTGTATATCGATATTCATATGATATTCATATCGATATCGATATCGATATCGATATCCATATCGATATCCATATCGATATCCATATCGATATCCATATCGATATCCATACGATATCCATATCGATATCCATATCGATATCCATATCGATATCCATATCGATATCCATATCGATATCCATATCGATATCCATATCGATATCCATATGATATCCATATCGATATCCATATCGATATCCATATCGATATCCATATCGATAACCATATCGATATCCATATCGATATCCATATCGATATCCATATCGATATCCATATCGATATCCATATCGATATCCATATCGATACCATACGATATCCAAATATCGATATCGATATTCATATCGATATCCATATCGATATCCATATCGATATCCATATCGATATCCATATCGATATCCATATCGATATCCATATCGATATCCATATCGATATCCATATCGATATTCATATCGATATCCATACCGATAATTCCATATCGATATTCCAAATCGATATCCATATCGATATCCATATCGATATCCATATCGATATCCATATCGATATCCATATCGATATCCATATCGATATCCATATCGATATCCATATCGATATTCATATCGATATCCATATCGATATCCATATCGATACTCGATATCATTCGATATCCATATCGATATCCATATCGATATCCATATCGATATCCATATCGATATCCACATCGATATCCATATCGATATCCATATCGATATCCATATCGATTCATATCGATATTCATATCGATATCCACATCGATATCCATATCGATATCCATATCGATATCCATATCGATATCCATATCGATTTCCATATCGATATCGATATCCATATCGACATCCGTATCGATATCCATATCGATATCCATATCGATATCCATATCGATATCCATATCGATATCCATATCGATATCCATATCGATATCCATATCGATATCCATATCGATATCCATATCGATATCCATATCGATATCCATATCGATATCCATATCGATATCCATATTGATATCCATATCGATATCCATATCGATATCCATATCGCTATCCATATCGATATCCATATCGATATCCATATCGATATCCATATCGATATCCATATCTGATATCCATATCGCTATCCATATCGATATCCATATCGATATCCATATCGATATCCATATCGATATCCATATCGATATCCATATCGATATCCATATCGATATCCATATCGATATCCATATCGATATCCATATCGATATCCACATCGATATCCATATCGATATCCATATCGATATCCATATCGATATCCATATCGATATCCATATCGATATCCATATCGATATCCATATCGATATCCATATCGATATCCATATCGATATCCATATCGATATCCATATCGATATCCATATCGATATCCATATCGATATCCATATCGATATCCATATCGATATCCATACCGATATCCATATCGATATCCATATCGATATCCATATCGATATCCATATCGATATCCATATCGATATCCATATCGATATCCATATCGATATCCATATCGATATCCATATCGATATCCATATCGATATAAATATCGATATTCATATCGATATCCATATCGTTATCCATATCGATATCCATATCGATATCTCATATCGATATCCATACCGATATACATATCGATATCCATATCGTTATCCTTATCGATATCATATCTATCGATATCCATATACGATATCCATATCATTTAGATATC
This sequence comes from Drosophila neocordata, assembly GCA_018903615.1. Lineage (NCBI taxonomy): Eukaryota > Metazoa > Arthropoda > Insecta > Diptera > Drosophilidae > Drosophila > Drosophila neocordata. Next base: position 2,174 of record JAEIGI010000224.1, read on the forward strand.
GATATCCATATCGCTATCCATATCGATATCCATATCGATATCCATATTTATCGATATCCATATCGATATCCATGTCGTTATCGATATCTTCGATAATATCGATATCCATATCGATATCCATATCGATATCCATATCGATATTCATATCGATATCCATATCGATATCCATATCGATATCCATATCGATATCCATATCGATATCCATATCGATATCCATATCGATATCCATATCGATATCCATATCGATATCCATAGCCCGATATCCATATCGTTCATATCGATATCCATATCATCGATATTCCATATCGATATCCATATCCGATATCCATATCGTTATCCATATCATCCATCGATATATCCATATCGATATCCATATCGATATTCATATCGATATCCATATCGATATTATCCATATCGATATCATATCGATATCTATCCCATTTTGATGTCGATGATATCGAGATATGGATATCGATATGGATATCTATGTGGATATCTATGTGGATTTCGATAGCGATATGGATCGAAATGGAGTATCGATAATACACCATATCGATATCCATATCGATATCTATCCATTCGATATCCGTATCGATATCCGTATCGACATCCATATAGATATGCATATCGCTATCCATATCAAAATCCATATAGAAATGTATATCGATATCCATATCGATATCCATTTCGATCCATATCGCTATCCATATCGAAATCCACATAGATATCCACATAGATATCCATATCGATATCCATATCCACATCGATATCCACATCGACATCCATATCGTTATCCATATCAATATCCATATCGATATTCATATCGATATCCATATCGATATCCATATCGATATCCATTTATCCGCTATCGATATTCATATCGATATCCATATCGATATCCATATCGATATCCATATCGATATCCATATCGTTATCCATATTAATATCAATATCGATATAAACATCGATATTCATATCGATATCCATATCGTTATCCATATCGATATACATATCGATATTCATATCGATATCCATACCGATATCCATATCGATATCCATATCGTTATCCATATCGATATCCATATCGATATCCATATCGATATCCATATCGATATCCGTATCGATATCCATATAGATATACATTTAGATATGCATATCGCTATGCATATCAAAATCCACATCGAAATCCATATTGATATCCATATCGATATCCATATCGTTATCCATATCGATATCCATATCGATATCCATATCTATATCCATATCGATATCCATATCGATATTCATATCGATATCCATACCGATATCCATATCGATATCCATATCGTTATCCATATCGATATCCATATCGATATCCATATCGATATCCATATCGATATTCATATCGATATCCATATCGATATCCATATCGATATCCATATCGATATCCATATCGATATCCATATCGATATCCATATCGTTATCCATATTAATATCAATATCGATATAAATATCGATATCCATATAGATATCCTGTTAGATATCCATATCGAAATCCAACATAGATGGCTATATCGATATCCATATCGATATCGATATCCATATCGATATCGATACCTATATCGATATCCATATCGATATTCATATCAATCCATATGGATATCCATATCGATATCCATTTCGATATCCGTATCGATATCCATATCGATATCCATATCGATATCCATATCTATCTTCATATCGATATCCATATCGATATCTATCCATATCGATATCCATATCGATATCCATATCGCTATCCATATCGATATTCATATCGATATCCATATCGATATCCATATCGATATCCATATCGATATCCATATCGATATCCATATCGATATCCGTATCGTTATCCATATCAATAACAATATCGATATAAATATCGATATCCAAATAGATATCCATTTAGATATCCATATCGAAATCCACATAGATATCCATACCGATATCCATATCGATATCCATATCAATCCATATGGATATACATATCTATATCCTTATCGATATCCATATCGTTATCCATATCGATATCCATATCGATATCAATATCGATATACATATCGAATACCATATCGATATCCGTATCGATATCCATATCCATATCGATATCCATATCGATATCAATATCGATATACATATCGAATACCATATCGATATCCATATCGATATCCACATCGTTATCCAAATCGAAATCCATATTGATATCCATATCGACATCCATTTCGATTTCCATATCGATAAGCATATCGATATCCATATTGATATACATATAGATATGCATCTCGTTATCCATATAAAAATCCACATCAAAATCCATATCGCTATCCATATCGTTATTGATATGGATAGCGATATGCATATCTATATCTATATGGATATCGATACGGATGTCGATATGAATTTCAATATGGATAACGATATGGATATCATTATGGATATCGATATGGATATCGATATGGAGTTTGATATGGATATCGATATGGATATCGATATAGTTATCGATATGGATATCGATATAGTTATCGATATGGATATCGATATGGATATCGATATGGATGTCGATATGGATTTTGATATGGATATCGATATGGATATCGATATAGATATCGATATGGACATCGATATGGATATAAATATGGATATCGATATGGATATCGATATGGATATCGATATGGATATCGAAATGGATATCGATATGGATATCGAAATGGATACCGATATGGATATCGATATGGATATCGATATGGATATCGGTATGGATATCGATATGAATATCGATATGGATATCGATATGGATATCGGTATGGATATCGATATGGATATCGATATGGATATCGATATAGATATCGACATGGATATCGATATGGATAACGATATGGGTATCGATATGGATATCGATATGGATATCGATATGGATATCGATATGGATATCGATATGGATATCGATATGGATATCGATATGGATATCTATATGGATTTCGATGTGGATTTTGATATGGATATCGATATGGATATCGATATGGATTTCGATGTGGATTTTGATATGGATAGCGATATGCATATGGATGGCGATATGCATATCTATAGGTATATCTATATGGATATCGGTACGGATGTCGATATGGATTTCGATTTGGATAACGATGTGGATATCGATATGGATATCGATATTCATTTCGATGTGGATTTTGATATGGATAGCGATATGCATATCTATATGGATATCGATACGGATATCGATATGGTATTCGATATGTATATCGATATGGATATCGATATGGATATCGATATGGATATTGATATGGATATCGATATGGATATCGATATGGATATCGATATGGATATCGATATGGATATCGATATGGATATCGATATGGATATCGATATAGATATCGATATGGATATCGATATGGATATCGATATGGATATCTATGTGGATTTCGATATGGATATCGATATTTATACCGATATTGATATTGATATGGATAACGATATGGATATCGATATGGATATCGATATGGATATCGATATGGATATCGATATGGATATCGATATGGGTATCGATATGAATATCGATATGGATATCGATATGGATATCGATATGTATATCGATATGGATAGATATCGATATGGATAGATATCGTTATGGATATCGATATGAATATCGATTTGGATATCGATATGAATATCGATTTGGATATCGATATGGATATCGATATGGATATCGATATGGATATCGATATGAATATCGATATGGATATCGAAATGGATATCGATATGGATATCCATATCGATATGGATATCGGTATGGATATCGATATGAATATCGATATGGATATCGATATGGATATCGGTATGGATATCGATATGGATATCGATATGGATATCGATATAGATATCGACATGGATATCGATATGGATAACGATATAGATATCGATATGGATATCGATATGGATATCGATATGGATATCGATATGGATATCGATATGGATTTCGATGTGGATTTTGATATGGATATCGATATGGATATCGATATGGATTTCGATGTGGATTTTGATATGGATAGCGATATGCATATGGATGGCGATATGCATATCTATAGGTATATCTATATGGATATCGGTACGGATGTCGATATGGATTTCGATTTGGATAACGATGTGGATATCGATATGGATATCGATATTCATTTCGATGTGGATTTTGATATGGATAGCGATATGCATATCTATATGGATATCGATATGAATATCGATATGGATATCGATATCTATATCCATATCGATATCCATATCGATATCCATATCGATATCCATATCGATATCGATATCCATATCGATATCCATATCGATTTCCATATCGATATCCATATCGATATCCATATCGATATCCATATCGATATTCATATCGATATCCATCTCGAAATAAATATCGATATACATACCGATAATTATTTCGATATCCATAGTAATATTCATATCGATATCCATATCGATATCTATCCATATCGATATCCATATCGACATCCAAATCGATATAAATATCGATATCAATATCGATATCCATATCGATATCCATATCGATATCCACATCGATATCCGTATCGACATCCATATCGATATCCATATCGATATCCATATCGATATCCATATCGATATTCATATCGATATCCATCTCGAAATAAATATCGATATACATACCGATAATTATTTCGATATCCATAGTAATATTCATATCGATATCAATATCGATATCTATCCATATCGATATCCATATCGACATGCAAATCGATATAAATATCGATATCAATATCGATATCCACATCGACATCCGTATCGACATCCATATCGATATCCATATCGATATCCAAATCGATATCCATATCGATATCCATATCGATATCCATATCGATATCCATATCGATATCTATATCAATATCCATATCGATATCCATATCGATATCCATATCGATATCCATATCGATATCCATATCGATATAAATATCGATATCAATATCGATATCCATATCGATATCCATATCGATATCCACATCGATATCCGTATCGACATCCATATTGATATCCATATCGATATCCATATCGATATCCATATCGATATTCATATCGATATCCATCTCGAAATAAATATCGATATACATACCGATAATTATTTCGATATCCATAGTAATATTCATATCGATATCCATATCGATATCCATATCGACATGCAAATCGATATAAATATCGATATCAATATCGATATCCATATCGATATCCATATCGATATCCACATCGATATCCGTATCGACATCCATATCGATATCCATATCGATATCCAAATCGATATCCATATCGTTATCCATATCAATATCCATATCGATATCAATATCGATATCCATATCGATATCCATATCGATATCCACATCGATATCCGTATCGACATCCATATCGATATCCATATCGATATCCAAATCGATATCCATATCGATATCCATATCGATATCCATATCGTTATCCATATCGATATCCATATCGATATCCATATCGATATCCATATTATCATATCGATATCCATATCGATATCCATATCGTTATCCATATCAATATCAATACCGATATAAATATCGATATCCATATAGATATCCATTTAGATATCCATATCGAAATCCACATAGATATCCATATCGATATCCATATCGATATCGATATCCATATCGATATCCATATCGATATCCATATCAATCCATATGGATATCCATATCGATATCCATTTCGATATCCATATCGTTATCCATATCGATATCCATATCGATATCCATATCGATATTCATATCGATATCCATATCGATATCTATCCATATCGATATCTATCCATATCGATATCCATATCGATATCCATATCGATATCCATATCGATATCCATATCGATATCCATATCGATATCCATATCGATATCCATATCGTTATCCATATCAATATCCATATCGATATAAATATTGATATCCATATCGATATCCATATCGATATCAATATCAATATCCATATCGATATTTTTATCGATATCCATCTCGAAATAAATATCGATGTAAATATCTATATCCATATCGATATCCATATCGATATCCACATCGATATTTTTATCGATATCCATATCGATATCCATCTCGAAATAAATATCGATATACATACCGATAATTATTTCGATATCCATAGTAATATTCATATCGATATCCATATCGATATTCATATCGATATCCATATCGATATCTATCCATATCGATATCCATATCGCTATCCATATCGAAACCCACATCGATATTATATATTGATATCCATATCGAAATCCATATCGATATCTATATCAATATCCATATCGATATCCATATCGATATCCATATCGATATCCATATCGATATCCATATCGATATCCATATCGATATCCATATGCACATCGATATCCATATCGATATCCATGTCGATATCCATATTGATATAGATATCGATATCGATATCCATATCGATGTCTATCCATATCGATATCCATATCGCTATCCATATCGAAATCCACATAGATATCCGTCTCGATATTCATATGCACATCGATATCCACATCGATATCCATATCGTTATTCATATCAATATTTATATCGATATAAATATCGATATCCATATCGATATCCATATTGATATCCATATCGACATCCATATCAATATCCATATCGATATCCATATCGTTATCCATATCGATATCCATATCGATATCCACATCGATATCCATATCGATATCCATATCCATATCCATGTCGATATCCATATTGATATCCATATCGATATCGATATCCATATCGATGTCTATCCATATCGATATCCATATCGCTATCCATATCGAAATCCACATAGATATCCGTCTCGATATTCATATGCACATCGATATCCACATCGATATCCATATCGTTATTCATATCAATATTTATATCGATATAAATATCGATATCCATATCGATATCCATATCGATATCCATATCGACATCCATATCAATATCCATATCGATATCCATATCGTTATCCATATCGATATCCATATCGATATCCATATCGTTATCCATATCGATATCCATATCGATATCCATATCGATATCCATATCGACATCCATATCAATATCCATATCGATATCCATATCGTTATCCATATCGATATCCATATCGATATCCACATCGATATCCATATCGATATCCATATCCATATCCATGTCGATATCCATATTGATATCCATATCGATATCGATATCCATATCGATATCGATATCCATATCGATATCTATCCATATCGATATCCATATCGATATTCATATCGATATCCATATCGATATCCATATCGATATCCATATCGATATCCATATCGATATCCATATCGATATCCATATGCACATCGATATCCATATCGTTATCCATATCAATATCCATATCGATAAAAATATCGTTATCCGTTATCGATATGGATATCGATATGGATATCTATATGGATATATATATATATGGATATAGATTTGTATAATGTTATGTATATAGATATGAATATCGATAGAGTAATCTATATGGATATCCAGATGTATATCTAAATATCGATATGGATATCGATATTTGTATCGATATGGATATCGATATGGATATCGATATGGATATCGATATGGATATCGATGTGGATATGGATATCGATATGGATATCTATGTGGATTTCGATATGGATAGCGATATGGATATCCATATGGATAGACATCGATATGGATATCGATATCGATATGGATATCAATATGGATATCGACATGGATATCGATATGGATATCGATATGGATATCGATATGGATATCGATATGGATATCGATATGGATATCGATATGGATATCGATATGGATATCGATATGGATATCGATATGGATATCGATATGGATATCGATATGGATATCGATATTTATGTCAATATGGATATTGATATGGATAACGATATGGATTTCGATGTGGATATCGATGTGGATATGGATATCGATATGGATATCTATGTGGATTTCGATATGGATAGCGATATGGATATCCATATGGATAGACATCGATATGGATATCGATATCGATATGGATATCAATATGGATATCGACATGGATATCGATATGGATATCGATATGGATATCGATATGGATATCGATATGGATATCGATATGGATATCGATATGGATAAATGGATATCGATATGGATATCGATATGGATATCGATATGGATATCGATATGGATATCGATATGGATATCGATATGGATAACGATATGGATATCGATATGGATATCGATATGGATATCGATATGGATATCGATATGGATATCGAAATGGATGTCGATATGGATATCGATATGGATATCGATATGGATAACGATATGGATAGCGATATGGATATCGATATGGATATCGATACGGATAACGATATGGTATTCGATATGTATATCGATGAGGATGCGATATGGATATCGATATGGATATCGATATAGATATCGTTATGGATATCGATATGTATTTCGTTGTGGATTTTGATATGGATAGCGATTTGCATATCTATATGTATATCTATATGTATATCTACATGTATATCGATATGTATATCGATATGGATATCGATATGGATATCGATATGGATATCGATATAGATATCGATATGGATATCGATATGGATTTCGTTGTGGATTTTTATATGGATAGCGATTTGCATATCTATATGTATATCTACATGTATATCGATATAGATATCGATATGGATATCGATATGGATTTCGTTGTGGATTTTGATATGGATAGCGATTTGCATATCTATATGTATATCTACATGTATATCGATATGGATAACGATATGGATATCTATGTGGACATCGATGTGGATTTGGATATCTATGTGGATTTCGATATGGATAGCGATATGGATTTTCGATCGACTTCGACATCCATATCGATATTCATATCGATATCCATATCGATATCCATATCGATTTCCATATCGATATCCATATCGATATCCATGTCTTTATCCATATCGATATAAATATCGATAACCATATCGATATTCATATTGATATCCATATAGATATGTATATCGCTATTAATATCGAAGTCGATATCCATATCGAAATCCACATCAATATCCATATCGATATCCATATAAATATCCATATCGATATCCATATCGGTATCCATATCAAAATCCAAATCGAAATCCATATCGATATCCATATCGATATCCATATCGATATCCATATCGATATCCGTATCGATATACATATAGATATACATATAGATATGCATATCGCTATCCATATCAAAATCCACACCGAAATCCATATCGATATCCATATCGATATCCATATCAAAATCCAAATCGAAATCCATATCGATATCCATATCGATATCCATATCGATATCCGTATCGATATCCATATAGATATACATATAGATATGTATATCGCTATCCATATCGAAGTGCACATCGATATCCATATCGAAATCCACATCAATATCCATATCGATATCCATATAAATATCCATATCGATATCCATATCGATATCCATATCGATATCCACATCGATATGCATATCGATATCCATATCGAAATCCACATAGATATCCATATCGATATCCATATGCACATCGATATCCACATCGATATCCATATCGTTATCCATACTAAAATCCATATCGATATAAATATCGATATAAATATCGATATCCATATCGATATAAATATCGATATACATATCGATATCCATATCGATATAAATATCGATATACATATCGATATCCATATAGTTATGCATATCGATCTCCATATCGATATCCGTATCGATATCCATATCGATATCCAAATCAAAATCCATGTCGTTATCCATATCGATATACATATCGATATCCATATCGATATCCATAAAGATATACATATCGTTATCCATATTGATATCCATATCGAAATCCACATCAATATCCATATCGATATCCATATAGATATCCATATCGATATCCATATCGATATCCATATCGATATCCATATCGATATCCATATCGATATCCATATTGATATCCACATCGATATGCATATCGATATCCATATCGAAATCCATATAAGATATCCATATCGTTATCCATATTAATATCCATATCGATATAAATATCGGTATAAATATCGGTATAAATATCGATATCCATATCGATATAAATATCGATATCCATATCGATATCCATATCGTTATGCATATCGAAATCCATATTGATATCCATATCGATATCCATATAGTTATCCATATCAATATCCATATCGATATCCATATCGATATTGATATCCATATCGATATCCATATCGATATCCATATCGATATCCTTATCGATATCCATATAGATACACATATAGATATGCATATCGCTATCTATATAAAAATCCACATCGAAATCGATATCGATATCTACATCGATATCCATATCGTTATCCATATCGAAATCCATATCGACATCCGTATCGATATCCATATAGATATACATATAGATATGCATATCGCCATCCATATCAAAATCCAAATCGAGATCCATATCGATATCCATATCGATATCCATATCGTTATACATATCGATATCCATATCGATATCCATATCGATATCCATATCGATATCCATATCGATATCCATATCGATATCCATATCGATATCCATATCGTTATCCATATCGATATCCATATCGATATCCATATCGATATCTATATCGGTATCCATATCGATATCCATATAGATATTGATATCGATATCCATATCGATATCCATATCGATATCCATATCGATATCCGTATCGATATCCATATAGATACACATATAGATATGCATATCTATCTATATAAAAATCCTCATCGAAATCAATATCGATATCTATATATATCGATATCCATATCGTTATATATATTGAAATCCATATCGACATCCGTATCGATATCCATATAGATATACCTCTAGATATGCATATCGCTATCCATATCAAAATCCACATCGATATCCATATCGATATCCATATCGATATCCATATCGATATCCATATCGATATCCATATCGATATCCATATCGATATCCATATCGATATCCATATCGATATCCATATCGATATCCATATCGATATCCAAATCGATATTTATATCGATATCCATATCTTTATCCATATCGATATCCATATCGATATCCATATCGAAATAGATCTGAACATCCGTATCGATGTAAATATCGATATCTATATCGATATCCATATCGTTATCCATATCGATATCCATATCGATATCCATATCGTTATCCATATCGAAATTCATATCGATATCCGTATCGATATCCATATAGATATACATATAGATATGCATATCGCTATCCATATCAAAATCCACATCGAAATCCATATCGATATCCACATCGCTATCCATATCGATATACATATCGATATCCATATCGATATCCATAAAGATATACATATCGCTATCCATATCGAAATCCACATCGATATCAATTTCGAAATCCACATCGATATCCATATCGATATCCATATAGATATCCATATCGATATCCATATCGATATCCATATCGATATCCATATCGAAATCCATATCGACATCCATATCGATATCCATATAGATATCCATATCGATATCCATATCGATATCCATATCGATATCCATATCGATATCCATATCGATATCCATATCGATATCCATATCGATATCCATATCGATATCCATATCGATATCCACATCGATATCCATATAGATATCCATATCGATATCCATGTCGATATCCACATTGATATCCATATCGATATCAATATCCATATCAATGTCTATCTACATCGATATCCATATCGATGTCTATCTATATCGATATCCATATCGCTTTCCATATCGAAATCCACATAGATATCCATATCGATATCCATATGCACATCGATATCCACATCGATATCCATATCGTTATCCATATCAATATCCATATCGATATAAATATCGATATCCATATCAATATCCATATCGACATCCATATCGATATCCATATCGTTATCGATATCCATATCGATATCGATATCCATATCGTTATTCATATCGATATCCATATCGATATCCGTATCGATATCTATATAGATACACATATAGATATGCATATCGCTATCTATATAAAAATCCACATCGAAGTCGATATCGATATCTATATCGATATCATCATATCGATATCCATATCGATATCCATATCGACATCCGTATCGATATCCATGTAGATATACATATAGATATGCATATCGCCATCCATATCAAAATCCAAATCGAAATCCATATCGATATACATATCGATATCCATATCGATATCCATATCAATATACGTATCGATATCCATATAGATATGATATCCATATCGATATCCATATCGATATCCATATCGAAGTCCACATCGATATCCATATCGAAATTATCCTACATCAATATCCATATAATTATCAATACATATTATCATATCGATATCCATATCGATATCCACATCGATATGCATATCGATATCCATATCGAAATCCACATAGATATCCATATCGGTATCCATATGCACATCGATATCCTCATCGATATCTATATCGTTATCCATATTAATATCCATATCGATATAAATATCGGTATAAATATCGATATCCATATCGATATAAATATCGATATCCATATCGATATCTATATTGTTATGCATATCGATATCCATATCGATATCCGTATCGATATCCATATAGATATACATATAGATATGTATATCGCTATCCATATCGATATCCATATCGAAATCCATATCGAAATCCATATCCATATCGATATCCATATCGATATCCATATCGATATCCATATCGATATCCATATCGATATCCATATCGATATCCATATCGATATCCATAAAGATATACATATCGCTATCCATATCGAAATCCACATCGATATCAATTTCGAAATCCACATCGATATCCATATCGCTATCCATATCAAAATCCACATCGAAATCCATATCGATATCCATATCGATATCCATGTCGTTATCCATATCGATATACATATCGATATCCATATCGATATCCATAAAGATATACATATCGCTATCCATATCGAAGTCCACATCGATATCCATATCGAAATCCACATCAACATCCATATCGAAATCCATATCGCTATCCAGATCGAAATCCACATAGATATGCATATCGATATCCATATCCACATCGATATCCACATCGAAATCCATATCGTTATCCATATCGACATCCATATCGATATCCATATCGATATCCATATTGATATACATATACATATCGCTATCCATATAAAAATCCACATCGAAATCCATATCGATATCTATATCGATATCCATATCGTTATCCTTATCGAAATCCATATCGTTATCCATATCGGAATCCATGTCTTGATCCATATCGATATCCACATCGATATCCATATCGATATCCACATTGTAGGATGCAGTTCGAATTTATAGCAGATCTGAATTAAGGTTCTGAACTCGACTTGGAAATATTTAAGAACAGATTAGTGCAAAAGCTTAAATTTCATAACTCTCTTCAAATTCCATTAATTTCAATAACTCTCTTAATTCATCGAATAAAGTTTAAGATTATTGCACTTAGCAACAGCTAATTATAGCTTTCGACGCATGCGTCTCGCTTACACCTACAGCAGCATTAAAGCACATGTGCGCAAAATCATACGATTTAACCGTTAGTTTTGGAGCTTTAGCTTGCAAAAGTCATCTATAAATAAGAGAGTTGAGGAAAGCTTAGAAAGACATAATTAGTTGTGCACAGAACTTTGAAAAGTGAAGTCGACATTGATTTACATATTGTCGCAAGTGAAATATTTTGTTGCTATAAAGCAACTATAAATTTATTAAAGTGAATTTATGAAAGAAACCTATTCAGTGCGAGAATTATTATTAACAGGTGATTTTTATTAGAACATAGAAGTGTATTTTATATCTAATTAGTTTTCTTTTGTTTCGACAGAAACTTTATTGCAAGCTTGGCGGCCGCGCCGCAGAAGCTTGGCAAATATAGAGGCCGTACAGTGGGCCGAGGTATGCCAAAAATGGCATTATAATTAAGACAGCAAAAATCAGCTATAACCGAACTGTGCAAGAATTGTAGAAGGATGAATTTGTGAAGTTTCCAGAAGTGTGAATTAAAACTAATCGGAGAAGATCTGGACCTGAACATTATATTATTAGCAGTACATGAAGCTAAAGTAATTCTGGCCGAATTTCCATTTTGAAGAGCACAAATACGACGATTTCCACCTATGTGAAAATACTATCACATGGTCATCTTCTTTGGATTCCACATATAATAGCGAAGCTATTATTATAATATATAAATCTCCGTTGGAAAATTTCTACTTAACCTAATTGTGTGTCAATCCGGTTTGTAGCGCCTTTCGGCGCAAGACGAAGATGTAGCAGAAGAGTATTTAGTTATTTAATTAGTTAATAAGAAAAAAAAAAAAAAAAAAAAAAAAAGAAATGTAGCATAAGATCATGAATTTGAATTAATTTTAAGTATAAGTTTTTTTTTTTTGCTCATTTAGGCAAGATTTTTTATAAGCCGATTTTCTAATCATTCTTTCTTTATCTAGGCTAATGTTAACCTGATAATTTCACAGCACCTACGCAGTCGGCGGGCCCATCGATCCAGCGCAAGGAATCTGTCTGAGTAAGAGTATATCAACAAGTAGCCTTGTTGAATCAATTTTTTGTTATGAATATCTTTATTATTCCTCATGGAGGAGGTAAAATTTTATATATATTTATATTTTCGGGTTTGTTGAAATCTTGCAAAAATGAGACAGTTAATTTCTGGAATTGTTTGTTATTTTGAAGAAATATTTTGGAATTTAAATTTTAAATGATTGAATTAATTATGAATTGTGAATAAATTTAGAAATATTGTCACCTACATCATGTCCATACCGAATCTATTTTAGTTTTCTCGTAGACCTTTGTTTTGGGGCAGTCGTCCAAAATTTTTATATATAAACTGCCAAGGTAGGGAGGGTAAAGACAGGGAATGCGAATAACATCTCAGCATCTCCCACAAATATCAATGGTCCGAGTCAAGTCTTTATTTTTACAGGGTGTCCAAGAGAATATATATATATATTAAGGTTGGGAAAATCGTGGCCCAAAGTGGGGCTGACTACATACCTAATATATTATATAAAGAAAATTGGCGCTAAAACCTTCAATCTTTTGTTACCATATTCACCATTAGTATATCCGATAGTGCACTTCTTTTTGATTTCTTTTAAAATGTATATTAGAAGACTAGGCAAGAACCCCACCCTCATCCGTCGAGCTATCCTCCTCAGGAGCCGGATCATAAGTGCACGCCCGCTCTAAGTCTCTAGTACCGTGTAACATCCGCAAGTAGAAATTTATTTTACTACGTGCACACTACATATAATAATAAAAGAAAAATGGCGCCCAACATAGGGGCCGATTACGTACATTATAATCGTAAGGAGGAAATTTAAGATTCCGCTCGGCTAGTTCAGTTGGTAGACCACACAGTATACAAAAGAAAAATTGGCTACTTACAGACTAACTAACGACTATAAAGTAGAGAAAATTCCATCAACAAGTGGAGCCGTCTGATTTAGTTAAACAAACCAGAAGACATTACCGGAAAATATATATAGAGGTAGTAATCTCTAGGGTAGTGGGTCGATTGGCTTAATACAGCTTAAAACAGTGACTTTCACAAAAGTTCTCAGTAATGAGTTCCCAAAAATATTGCTCCTTAAAACATCTATCAATAATTTAACAATGTTTTTTAAATAATATTTTAGTCTTTATTTGTAAATACCGAATTGTGGACTTTGTGTTTTGGAGATTGCGATAGCAGATCGTTTGATGAGGTCTGGTCGACCAGAACACAACCCAATTTGATTGTAGTGACATTTAGAGAACTGAAATCGGTAAACTTAAGTTTGATTTGAAAGACTTAATTCTCATACTGGAGAAGCAAGCTGTTAGAACAATTTTGACAACTTGACCGTTGAAGACAAAGTCATTCAAAACAAATCAACAATAGTTTCATTAGCTGCAATAGAAAGACTTAACTTGACAGGATTTGGTATGGATATTAATGTATGGTGACAAGAATCAAATTATTTCAACTAAAGAAACGTAAAACAACTTATTTAATTTTAATTATGTCTGTACGACACAGTAATAAAAATCTTATTGACTCTATAAGAGCCGCAGATCAATTTTGTAATATCTGCAATGAAATTTTAAATGTAAACGACTCAATTGGAGAAACTCCTTGTGCTCATCGTTTTCACCAACGATGTATTAGAGAATCTTTAAAAACTTTGGCGGAATGTCCAACATGCAACATTGTTCTAGGATCCGATCAACTCCGATACACAAATACGAATCTAGAGGTAGAATTGCAGGAAGCAAGCTTTCATTCACAGAGTTCAACAAAATCAGTAACAGCTCAGCCAGCTAAGAAGTCTTATAGAGGAAAGGCAAAAGTGCCTATGTCAGGAGTTTTGACTAGGTCGATGCAGCGCCCACAGCAAGTTCGAGCTCAGTTGCAAAGTAGTGTTTCCAATGATAGACAACCAAGGTCGCATCTTCAGAATCAATCAATGGACAGAAACGAAATACAAAATATGATACAGTCAGTAACTCTAGCACAACAACAACAGTTGATGCAGGATTTGACTTCAATGTTAACATCAACCATTCAAAAGTCCGTTCAAGATCAATTAGCTTTGATTAATCCCATTCAAAATTTACATATAACACTTGAATCTCTCCAAGAGGATCTTCAGAGGTTAATGTATTGCATCAGCAAACAGGCAATTGTGTTAATAATGAACAGTCGTCTAATCTTGAATATGATATTAGATCAGGCACATCAGTTCCTTATGATAAGGCAGCTAGTATAATCCAAAGCTGGCGTCTAAAGTTCGATGGTTCTCGAAACGGTATTCAAGCAGAATCCTTTCTATATCGCGTTCGAGCTTTGGCCAAACAAAACTTAAAAGGAGATTATCAACTTTTATGTGATCATTTGCATATGTTGTTCGTAGGCAAAGCAAGTGAATGGTATTGGAAATTTCACCGTGCTAACTCTCGGGTTACATGGGAATTATTTTGTGAGGAATTTCTCAAGAAGTTTGAAGATACAGATTCCGATCTGGACATTTGGGAATTAATTAATACCCGAAGACAGAATGAAAATGAACCGTTTGAAGAATTTCAATTTTCAGTAGAAAATTTGTCAGGACGGTTACGCAGTCCTATTAGTGAGGAAACTTTGGTTCGATTATTAATTCGTAATTCAAAGACATCTTTGCGTTTCGAACTAATGCATTTGAATATACTTTCAATAGCTCGATTACGACTAGAAGTTCGCACTCACGAACAGTTTTATAAACAAGTTAAAGTACAAACCAACAAAAATAAGTTTTCGACTCGATCGCAAGTTGCAGAGATTTTACCAGAAGATCAGTTAAATGAGGATGTCGCAGAGTTAGTTCGAAAACGATTGATTTGTTGGAATTGTGATAAGCCAGGACATCGTTTCCACAATTGTCTGCAGGCACCCACCCTATTTTGTTATGGTTGTGGGGCCAAAAATACATATAAGCCCAAATGTAAATCATGCAATCCGGCGGAAAACCCCAATGCGGATGTGCAGACGTTCCCATCACCGGTACTTCTGGCACATCCGTAACATTAAAAGTCAACACAGATACTCAAACTGAGCCGATAAATGTTTTGAATCAAAGTACACAGACCAATGTAGAACATGAAGTCCAAACTACAGGTCTGAATCCAGGTTTATCTTTCCACAAAAGACTTTCAAACTACAATTCAACTAGACAACGAATATTTAAAGATGTAAACTCTTTGGAAGTATTTTCAAAACGGAAACGATCTAAAATACGTCTTAACAAATTTTGGAAGGCAATTAGAACAGAAAGGAAAAGGTTAGTTTCGTCTATAATTAATAATAAAGACAACCGTCTTTATGTAGATATTAGTATTGAAGGTAAGAACTATGTCGCTTTGTTAGACTCTGGCGCAAGCATTAGTTGTGTAGGAGGCAAAACAGCTTCTATTCTTTCCAAGCATCCCAATGTGAAGAAATGTTCAGCCAACATTAGAACAGCAAGTGATTCACAATGTCCTGTACTGGGCAAAATAATAACTGAAGTTTCATTTCGTCGAATCACAAAGTTAGTAACCCTATATTTAGTCCCCAGTTTAACTCAAGAGATTTATTTAGGCATAGACTTCTGGAAAGACTTTGGTCTTTTGCAGAATATTTTAAGTTCATGTGAGACAGTATCAGAAATTAGAGAAGAAAATGAAAGGTCAGATAACTTTAAAATGCATAGGTTATCATCGCTTCAGCAGCAACAACTTGATATCATTAAAGGAAAACTCCCTTCATATGAGAGGGAAGGATTGGGTCACACTCATCTTATCGAGCATAACATTGATATTGGAGACGCAAAACCTGTAAAACAACGTCATTGGTCCGTCTTGCCAGCAGTAGAAGCATTGATGTTTGCCGAAGTGGATAGAAGGTTGAAGTTAGGTATAATAGAGGAATCTAAAAGTCCTTGGAGTAGCAATTGCGTACTTGTTAGAAAAGCAGAAGAGTGTCGTCTTTGTCTAGATTCTCGAATCGTCAATAGTTTCACTAGAAAAGATGCATATCCTTTACCACATATAGATGGCATCTTAAGTAGATTACCTCCAGCTCGCTTTATCACCGGTTTAGATATGAAACACGCATTTTGGCAGATACCTCTTGATGAAAAATCTAGGGAATACACAGCCTTCACGATACCCAACCGTCCTTTATACCAATACAAAGTAATGCCATTCGGATTGTGCAATGCTCCGCAAACTCTTTGTAGGCTTATGGATAGAGTTATCCCAGCAGAATTAAGAACTCGAGTATTCGTCTACTTAGATGATCTTCTTATATTGTCCGACGACTTTGAATCTCATTTATCTCTTTTGGAAGAAGTAGCATTGTATTTGCGCAAAGCAAATCTAACCATAAATGTAGCTAAATCAAAATTTTGTATGCAGGAAATAAAATACTTAGGTTTCATTATAGGAAATGGCACTATAAGTACTGATCCAACAAAAATAACAGCAATCAATAGTTTTTCGATCCCTAAAACTATTAAGCAGTTGAGAAGATTTTTAGGTCTCACTGGGTGGTACCGACGATTCGTCGACAATTATGCAACAATCAGTTTTGCTTTAACAGAACTTCTTAAGAAGAACAAGTCGCTTATTTGGAACCAAGAGGCGGACGAGGCGTTTAACATTCTTAAAGAAAAGTTGACATCAGCACCCATTCTAAAAACCCCAGATTTTACAAAACTGTTTCTTCTTCTTTGTGATGCAAGTTTATATGGCATTGGTTGCGTATTAGCACAAGAAAATGAGGAAGGTATAGAAATGCCAATAGGTTATATGTCGGAAAAACTGACAAAGACTCAACGAAATTATTCCGTCACAGAATTAGAATGCTTAGCGGTAATTAAAGGAATTAAAAAGTTTAGATCATATATTGAAGGACAGGAATTCACAGTTGTCACAGATCATGCCGCATTGAAATGGTTGATGAGACAAAAAAGACCTGTTCGGTAGATTAGCTCGGTGGGCTATTAAGCTGCAAGGGTTTTCCTTCACTATAATCCATCGTAGAGGTTCGCAAAATGTAGTAGCTGATACTTTATCTAGACTGACAGAACCAATGGTGAATGAAATATTTGATTATGGACCGTTAATTGACTTGAAGTCTAAAGAATTTAAGTCCCAAGAATATACAGATTTAATTCGTAATATCGAGCAAAATCAAGATAGACTACCAGACTTACGCGTAATCGATGATTTTGTTTATAAAAGAACCGAGTTTTCAATTGATAAAGCAGTTCAAGAATTAGACAGCTGGAAACTGGCACACGGAGGCATTAGTAAGACTATTTTCAAAATAAAACAATATTTCTTTTGGCCAGGTATGGTCACTCAAATTCGAAATTTTGTGTCTAAATGTTCGACATGCAAATCAACTAAAAGCCCTAATACTGTTTTAAGACCACCAATGGGCCAACCGATGGTTTCAGAGAGACCATTTCAAAAACTGTATATGGATCTTTTAGGCCCTTATCCGAGGTCAAAGAAAGGAAACATAGGAATCTTAATCATTGTTGATCATTGTACGAAGTTTCATTTCTTGTATCCATTAAAGAAATTCACATCTAATAGGATTATTTAATGTTTGGAGAATCATATATTTTATACCTTTGGAGTACCAGAAGTTGTTCTCACGGATAATGGATCACAATTTGGATCGGGTATATTTGAATCTTTTCTTACAAGATTTGGTGTAACGCATATTTGCACTGCTATTTATTCACCCCAAGCAAATGCAAGTGAACGTTTAAATCGTTCCGTCTTAGCTGCAGTTCGCGCTTATATTGGCACGGATCATGCTAATTGGGACCATAACTTATCTGAGATTAGTGGCGCTTTAAGAGCAAACATACATCGTAGTACAGGTTATACACCTTATTTCTTGACTTTTGGTCAGAACATGATGCTTAATGGACAAGACTATCAACTTCTTCGAAAGTTGCGTTCAGTAACAGATGATACGATTTTGAAACAGGAAGATATTTTACAAATAGCTCGGAGACAGGCCAAACAAAATATAACTGTAGCTCATGAAAATAATGCTCGAGTTTACAACCTTCGTAGTAGGACAATACAGCTTAAAGAAGGAGACACAGTATATGCCCGTAACTTTACGCAAAGTAATGCGGCTATGAAATTTAACGCTAAATTAGCACCAGTATTCATCAAAGCTAAAGTTTTACGCAAGATGAGTCCGTCTTATTATGAGTTAGCAAATGAAGCAAACAAGTCATTAGGAGTTTATCATTTAAAGGATATAAAGATATAAAATATGAAGATGGTTACTGCACTTTTTCAGTTCAAGACTTCTCGGTATGCAACTCGTAGCATGAACTGTGGTGTAGGATGCAGTTCGAATTTATAGCAGATCTGAATTAAGGTTCTGAACTCGACTTGGAAATATTTAAGAACAGATTAGTGCAAAAGCTTAAATTTCATAACTCTCTTCAAATTCCATTAATTTCAATAACTCTCTTAATTCATCGAATAAAGTTTAAGATTATTGCACTTAGCAACAGCTAATTATAGCTTTCGACGCATGCGTCTCGCTTACACCTACAGCAGCATTAAAGCACATGTGCGCAAAATCATACGATTTAACCGTTAGTTTTGGAGCTTTAGCTTGCAAAAGTCATCTATAAATAAGAGAGTTGAGGAAAGCTTAGAAAGACATAATTAGTTGTGCACAGAACTTTGAAAAGTAAAGTCGACATTGATTTACATATTGTCGCAAGTGAAATATTAAATATCTCTTAAACATATAAAATTAATATTTTGTTGCTATAAAGCAACTAGAAATTTATTAAAGTGAATTTATGAAAGAAACTTATTCAGTGCGAGAATTATTATTAACAGGTGACTTTTTATTAGAACATACAAGTGTATTTTATATCTAATTAGTTTTTTTTGTTTCGACAGAAACTTTATTGCAAGCTTGGCGGCTGCGCCGCAGAAGCTTGGCAAATATAGAGGTCGTACAGTGGGCCGAGGTATGCCAAAAATGGCATTATAATTAAGACAGCTATAAAATCAGCTATAACCGAACTGTGCAAGAATTGTAGAAGGATGAATTTGTGAAGTTTCCAGAAGTGTGAATTAAAACTAATCGGAGAAGATCTGGACCTGAACATTATATTATTAGCAGTACATGAAGCTAAAGTAATCCTGGCCGAATTTCCATTTTGAAGAGCACAAATACGACGATTTCCACCTATGTGAAAATACTATCACATGGTCGTCTTCCTTTGGATTCCACATATAATAGCGAAGCTATTATTATATTAATCTCCGTTGGAAATTTTCGACATAACCTAATTGTGGGTCAATCCGGTTTGTAGCACCTTTCGGCGCAAGACGAAGATGTAGCAGAATAGTATTTAGTTATTTAAGTAGTTAATAAGTGAAAAAAAGGGGGAAAAAAAAAAGAGAAATGTAGCATAAGATCATGAATTTGAATTAATTTTAAGTACAAGTTTTTTTTTTTTTTTTGCTCATTTAGGCAAGATTTTTATAAGCCGATTTTCTAATCATTCTTTCTTTATCTAGGCTAATGTTAACCTGATAATTTCACAGCACCTACGCAGTCGGCGGGCCCATCGATCCAGCGCAAGGAATCTGTCTGAGTAAGAGTATATTAACAAGTAGCCTTGTTGAATCAATTTTTTTTTTGTTATGAATATCTTTATTATTCCTCATGGAGGAGGTAAAATTTTATATATATTTATATTTTCGGGTTTGTTGAAATCTTGAAAAAAAATGAGACAGTTAATTTCTGAAATTGTTGGTTATTT
The DNA here is from genome assembly GCA_018903615.1 of Drosophila neocordata. NCBI lineage: Eukaryota > Metazoa > Arthropoda > Insecta > Diptera > Drosophilidae > Drosophila > Drosophila neocordata. The sequence continues at coordinate 24,803 of JAEIGI010000224.1, forward strand.
TGAAGAAATATTTTGGAATTTAAATTTTAAATGATTAAATTAATAATGAATTGTGAATAAATTTAGAAATGTTGTCACCTACATCATGTCCATACCGAATCTATTTTAGTTTTCTCGTAGACCTTTGTTTTGGGGCAGTCGTCCAAAATTTTTATATATAAACTGCCAAGGTAGGGAGGGTAAAGACAGGGAATGCGAATAACATCTCAGCATCTCCCACAAATATCAATGGTCCGAGTCAAGTCTTTATTTTTACAGGGTGTCCAAGAGAATATATATATATATTAAGGTTGGGAAAATCGTGGCCCAAAGTGGGGCTGACTACATACCTAATATATTATATAAAGAAAATTGGCGCTAAAACCTTCAATCCTTTTGTTACCATATTCACCATTAGTATATCCGATAGTGCACTTCTTTTTGATTTCTTTTAAAATGTATATTAGAAGACTAGGCAAGAACCCCACCCTCATCCGTCGAGCTATCCTCCTCAGTAGCCGGATCATAAGTGCACGCCCGCTCTAAGTCTCTAGTACCGTGTAACATCCGCAAGTAGAAAGTATCTTACTACGTGCACACTACAACATCGATATCCATATCGATATCCACATCGATATCCATATCGATATCCATATCGATATTCATGTCGATATCCATATTGATATCCATATCGATATCGATATCCATATCGATGTCTATCCATATCGAAATCCATATCGCTATCCATATCGAAATCCACATAGATATCCATATCGATATCCATATCCACATCGATATCCACATCGAAATCCATATCGTTATCCATATCAATATCCATATCGATATAAATATCGATATCTATATCGATATCCATATCGATATCCACATCGACATCCATATCAATATCCATAACGATATCCATATCGTTATCCATATCGATATCCATATCGATATCCACATCGATATCCATATCGATATCCATATCGATATCCATATCGATATCCATATCGATATCCATGTCGATATCCATATTGATATCCATATCGATATCGATATCCATATCGATGTCTATCCATAACGATATCCACATAGATATCCGTATCGATATTCATATGCACATCGATATCCGCATCGATATCCATATCGTTATCCATATCAATATCCATATCGATAAAAATATCGTTATCCGTTATCGATATAGATATCGATATGGATATCTATATGGATATATATATATATGGATATAGATTTGCATAATGTTAAGTATATAGATATGAATATCGATAGAGTAATCTATATGGATATCCAGATGTATATCTAAATATCGATATGGATAACGATATTTTTATCGATATGGATATTGATATGGATAACGATATGGATATCGATGTGGATATCGATGTGCATATGAATATCGATACGGATATCTATGTGGATTTCGATATGGATAGCGATATGGATATCGATATAGATAGACATCGATATGGATATCGATATGGATATCAATATGGATATCGACATGGATATCGATATGGATATCGATATGGATATCGATGTGGATATCGATATGGATATCGATATGGATAACGATATGGATATCGATATGGATATTGATAAGGATGTCGATATGGATATCGATATGGATATCGATATGGATATCGATATGGATATCGATATGGATATCGATATGGATATCGATATGGATATCGATATGGATATCGATATTTATATCGATATGGATATTGATATGGATAGCAATATGGATTTCGATATGGATAGACATCGATATGGATATCGATATCGATATGGATAGCAATATGGATATCGACATGAATATCGATATGGATATCGCTATGGATATCGATGTGGATATCGATATGGATATCGATGTGGATATCGATATGGATAAAGACTTGGATATCGATATGGATATCGATACGGATATCGATACGGATATCGATACGGATATCGATACGGATATCGATACGGATATCGATATGGTATTCGATATGTATATCGATGAGGATATCGATATGGATAACTATATGGATATCGATACGGATAACGATATGGTATTCTATATGTATATCGATGAGGATGCGATATGGATATCGATATGGATATCGATATAGATATCGTTATGGATATCGATATGGATATCAATATAGATATCGATGTGGATATCGATATGGATAAAGACTTGGATATCGATATGGATATCGATACGGATATCGATATGGTATTCGATATGTATATCGATGAGGATATGTATATGGATGTCGATACGCATATCGATATGGATATCGAAATGGATGTCGATATGGATATCGATATGGATATCGATATGGATAACGATATGGATATCGATATGGACATCGATATGGATATCGATACGGATAACGATATGGTATTCGATATGTATATCGATGAGGATGCGATATGGATATCGATATGGATATCGATATAGATATCGTTATGGATATCGATATAGATTTCGTTGTGGATTTTGATATGGATAGCGATTTGCATATCTATATGTATACCTATATGTATATCTACATGTATATCGATATGCATATCGATATGGATATCGATATGGATATCGATATGGATACCGATATAGATATCGATATGGATATCGATATGGATTTCGTTGTGGATTTTTATATGGATAGCGATTTGCATATCTATATCTATATCTACATGTATATCGATATAGATATCGAATGGATATCGATATGGATTTCGTTGTGGATTTTGATATGGATAGCGATTTGCATATCTATATGTATATCTACATGTATATCGATATGGATAACGATATGGATATCGATGTGGATATCGATGTTAATTTGGATATCGATATGGATATCTATGTGGATTTCGATAAGGATAGCGATATGGATTTTCGATCGACTTCGACATCCATATCGATATCGATATCCATATCGATATCCATATCGATATTCATATCGATATCCATATCGATATTCATATCGATATACATATCAATATCCATATCGATTTCCATATCGATATCCATATCGATATCCATGTCTTTATCCATATCGATATCCATGTCTTTATCCATATCGATATAAATATCGATATCCATATCGATATCCATATTGATATACATATAGTTATGCATATCGCCATCCATATCAAAATCCACATCGAAATCCATATCGATATCCATGTCTTTATCCATATCGATATCCATGTCTTTATCCATATCGATATAAATATCGATATCTATATCGATATCCATATCGATATCCATATCAAAATCCATATCGATATCCATATCGATATCCAGAATGATATCCATATCGTTATCCATATTGAAATTCATATCGACATCCGTATCGATATCCATATAGATATACATATAGATATGCATATCGCTATCCATATCAATAACGATATGGATATCGATATGGATTTTGATGTGGATTTTTATATGGATAGCGAGATGCATATCTATATGTATATCAATATGCATATCGATATGCATATCTATATGGATATCGAAATGGATGTGGATATCAATATGGATTTCGATTTGGATAACGATGTGGATATCGATATGGATATCGATATTCATTTCGATGTGGATTTTGATACGGATAGCGATATGCATATCTATATTGGTATCGATACGGATATCGATATGGTATTCGATTTGTATATCGATATGGATATCGATATGGATATCGATATGGATAACGATATGGATATCGATATGGATATCGATATGGATATCGATATGGATAACGATATGGATATCGATATGGATATCGGTATGGATATCGATATGAATATCGATATGGATATCGATATGGATAACGATATGGATATCGATATGAATATCGATATTTATATCGATATTGATATTAATATGGATAACGATATGGATATCGATATGGATATCGATATGGATATCGATATGGATATCGATATGAATATCGATATGGATAACGACATGGATATCGATATGGATATCGGTATGGATATCGATATGAATATCGATATGGATATCGATATGGATATCGATATGGATATCGATACGGATGTCGATATGGATTTCGATATAGATAACGATATGGATATCGATTTGGCTATCGATATGGATATCGATATGGATATCGATATGGATATCGATATGGATATTGATATGGATAACGATATGGATGTCGATGTGGATATCGATGTGGATATGGATATCGATATGGATATCAATGTGGATATCTATGTGGATTTCGATATGGATAGCGATATGGATCGAAATGGATATCGATATGGATATCGATATACATTTCTATGTGGATTTTGATATGGTTAGCGATATGCATATCTATATGGATATCGATACGGATATCGATATGGATAGATATCGATATGGATAGCGATATGGATCGATATGGATATCGATATCCATTTCGATCCATATCGCTATCCATATCGAAATCCACATAGATATCCACATAGATATCCATATCGATATCCATATCCACATCGATATCCACATCGACATCCATATCGTATCGATATGGATATCGATATGGATATCGATATGGATATCGATATGGATATCGATATGGATATCGATATGGATATTGATATGAATATCGATATGGATATCGATATGGATATCGATATGGATATCGATATGGATAACGATATGGATATCGATATGGATATCGGTATGGATATCGATATGAATATCGATATGGATATCGATATGGATATAGATATGGATATCGATATGGATATCGATATGGATAACGATATGGATATCGATATGGATATCAATATGGATTTCGATGTGGATTTTGATATTCATAGCGATATGCATATCTAAATGTATATCTATATGGATATCGATACGGATATCGATATGGATAACGATATGGATATCGATATGGATATCGGTATGGATATCGATATGAATATCGATATGGATATCGATATGGATAACGATATGGATATCGATATGAATATCGATATTTATATCGATATTGATATTAATATGGATAACGATATGGTTATCGATATGGATATCGATATGGATATCGATATGGATATCGATATGAATATCGATATGGATAACGACATGGATATCGATATGGATATCGGTATGGATATCGATATGAATATCGATATGGATATCGATATGGATATCGATATGGATATCGATACGGATGTCGATATGGATTTCGATATAGATAACGATATGGATATCGATTTGGCTATCGATATGGATATCGATATGGATATCGATATGGATATCGATATGGATATTGATATGGATAACGATATGGATGTCGATGTGGATATCGATGTGGATATGGATATCGATATGGATATCTATGTGGATATCTATGTGGATTTCGATATGGATAGCGATATGGATCGAAATGGATATCGATATGGATATCGATATACATTTCTATGTGGATTTCATATGGATATCGATACGGATATCGATATGGATATCGATATGGATATCGATATGGACATTGATATGGATATCGATATGGATATCGATATGGATAACGATATGGATATCGCTATGGATTAGATAGCGATATGCATATCAATATATATATCTATATGGATATCGATACGGATGTCGATATGGATTTCGATAGGGATAACGATATTTTTATCGATATGGATATTGATATACATTTCTATGTGGATTTTGATATGGTTAGCGATATGCATATCTATATGGATATCGATACGGATATCGATACGGATATCGATATGGATAGATATCGATATGGATAGCGATATGGATCGATATGGATATCGATATCCATTTCGATCCATATCGCTATCCATATCGAAATCCACATAGATATCCACATAGATATCCATATCGATATCCATATCCCACATCGATATCCACATCGACATCCATATCGTATCGATATGGATATCGATATGGATATCGATATGGATATCGATATGGATATCGATATGGATATTGATATGAATATCGATATGGATATCGATATGGATATGGATATGGATATCGATATGGATATCGGTATGGATATCGATATGAATATCGATATGGATATCGATATGGATATAGATATGGATATCGATATGGATATCGATATGGATAACGATATGGATATCGATATGGATATCAATATGGATTTCGATGTGGATTTTGATATTCATAGCGATATGCATATCTAAATATATGGATATCGATACGGATATCGATATGGATAACGATATGGATATCGATATGGATATCGGTATGGATATCGATATGAATATCGATATGGATATCGATATGGATAACGATATGGATATCGATATGAATATCGATATTTATATCGATATTGATATTAATATGGATAACGATATGGTTATCGATATGGATATCGATATGGATATCGATATGGATATCGATATGAATATCGATATGGATAACGACATGGATATCGATATGGATATCGGTATGGATATCGATATGAATATCGATATGGATATCGATATGGATATCGATATGGATATCGATACGGATGTCGATATGGATTTCGATATAGATAACGATATGGATATCGATTTGGCTATCGATATGGATATCGATATGGATATCGATATGGATATCGATATGGATATTGATATGGATAACGATATGGATGTCGATGTGGATATCGATGTGGATATGGATATCGATATGGATATCTATGTGGATATCTATGTGGATTTCGATATGGATAGCGATATGGATCGAAATGGATATCGATATGGATATCGATATACATTTCTATGTGGATTTTGATATGGATATCGATACGGATATCGATATGGATATCGATATGGATATCGATATGGACATTGATATGGATATCGATATGGATATCGATATGGATAACGATATGGATATCGCTATGGATTAGATAGCGATATGCATATCAATATATATATCTATATGGATATCGATACGGATGTCGATATGGATTTCGATAGGGATAACGATATTTTTATCGATATGGATATTGATATGGATAACGATATGGATATCGATGTGGATATTGATATGGATATCGATATGGATATCGATATGGATAGATATCGATATGGATAGCGATATGGATCGATATGGATAGATATCGATATGGATATCGATATGGATATCGATATAGATATCGATATGGATATCGATATGGATATCGATATGGATATTGATATGGATATCGATATGGATATCGATATGGATAACGATATGGATATCGCTATGGATTAGATAGCGATATGCATATCAATATATATATCTATATGGATATCGATACGGATGTCGATATGGATTTCGATAGGGATAACGATATTTTTATCGATATGGATATTGATATGGATAACGATATGGATAACGATGTGGATATCAACACGGATGTATGATATCGATGTGGATATCGATATGGATATCGATATGGATAACGATATGGATTTCGATATGGCTAGCGATATGGATATCGATATGGATATCGATATGGAGATCGATATGAATATCGATATGGATATCGATATGGATATCGATGTGGATATCGATATGGATATCGATATGGATAAAGATATGGATATCAATATCGATATGGATATCGATATCAATATCTATATGGATATCGATATGGATACCGATCTGGATATCTATATCTATATGGATATTGATATGGATATCGATATGGATATCGATATGGATATCGATATGGATTTCGCTTTGGATTTTGATATGGATAGCGATATGCATATCTATATGTATATCTATATGGATATCGATACGGATGTCGATATGGATTTCGATATGGATAACGATATGGATATCGATATATATATCGATTTGGATTTCGATGTGGATTTTTATAAAGTTAGCGATATGCATATCTATATGTGTATCTATATGGATATCGATACGGATATCGATATGGATATCGATATGGATGTCTATGTGGCTATCGATATGGATATCGATATGGATAACGCTATGGATATCGATATGGATATTAATATGGATATCGATATGGATATTAATATGGAAAACGATAGGGATATCGATATGGATATCGATATGGATATCGATATGGATTTCGATTTGGATTTTGATATGGATAGCGATATGCATATCTATATGTATCTATATGGATATCGATACGGAAGTTGATATGTATTTCGATATGGATATCGATATGGATATCTATATTTATATCGATATTTATATCGATATTTATATCGATATTTATATCGATATGGATTTTGATATGGATTACGATATGGATATCGATATGGATATCTATGTGGATTTCGATAGGGATAGCGATATGGATATCGATATAGATAGACATCGATATGGACATCGATATCCATATTGATATTCATATCGATATCCATGCCGATATCCACATTGATATCCATATCGATATCGATATCCATATCGATGTCTATCTATATCGATATCCATATCGCTATCCATATCGAAATCCACATAGATATCCATATAGATATCCATATCGTAATCCATATCAAAATCCATATCGATATAAATATCGATATAAATATCGATATAAATATCGATATAAATATAGATATCCATATCGATATCCATATCGAAATACATATCAACATCCGTATCGATATCCATATAGATACATATAGATATGCATATCGCTATCCATATCAAAATCCAAATCGAAATCCATATCGATATCCATATCGATATCCATATCGATATCCCTATCGTTTTCCATATTAATATCCATATCGATATCCATATTAATATCCATATCGATATCCATAGCGTTATCCATATCGATATCCACATCGATAGCCACATAGACATCCATATCGATATCCATATCGATATCCGTATCGATATCCATATAGATACACATATAGATATGCATATCGCTAACTTTATAAAAATCCACATCGAAATCCAAATCGATATCTATATCGATATCCATATCGTTATCCATATCGAAATCCATATCGACATCCGTATCGATATCCATATAGATATACATATAGATATGCATATCGCTATCCATATCAAAATCCAAAGCGAAATCCATATCGATATCCATATCGATATCCATATCGATATCCATATCAATATCCATATAGATATCCAGATCGGTATCCATATCGATATCCATATAGATATTGATATCGATATCCATATCGATATTGATATCCATAACTTTATACATATCGATATCCATATCGATATCCACATCGATATCCATATCGATATCCATATCGATATTTATATCGATCTCCATATCGATATCCATATCGATATCCATATCGCTATCCATATCGAAATCCATATCGTTATCCATATCGATATCCATATCGATATCCACATCGATATCATACATCCGTGTCGATATCCACATCGATATCCACATCGATATCCATATTGATATTCATATCGATATCCATGCCGATATCCACATTGATATCCATATCGATATCGATATCCAAATCGATGTCTATCTATATCGATATCCATATCGCTATCCATATCGAAATCCACATAGATATCCATATCGATATCCATATCGTAATCCATATCAAAATCCATATCGATATAAATATCGATATAAATATCGATATAAATATAGATATCCATATCGATATCCATATCGAAATACATATCAACATCCGTATCGATATCCATATAGATACATATAGATATGCATATCGCTATCCATATCAAAATCCAAATCGAAATCCATATCGATATCCATATCGATATCCATATCGATATCCCTATCGTTTTCCATATTAATATCCATATCGATATCCATATTAATATCCATATTGATATCCATAGCGTTATCCATATCGATATCCATATCGATAGCCACATAGACATCCATATCGATATCCGTATCGATATCCATATAGATACACATATAGATATGCATATCGCTAACTTTATAAAAATCCACATCGAAATCCAAATCGATATCTATATCGATATCCATATCGTTATCCATATCGAAATCCATATATGGATAATCGATATGGATATCGATATGGATATCGATATGGATATCGATATGGATAACGATATGGATATCGATGTGGATATCGGTATGGATATCGATATGAATATCGATATGGATATCGATATGGATAACGATATGGATATCGATATGAATATCGATATTTATATCGATATTGATATTAATATGGATAACGATATGGATATCGATATGGATATCGATATGGATATCGATATGGATATCGATATGAATATCGATATGGATAACGACATGGATATCGATATGGATATCGGTATGGATATCGATATGAATATCGATATGGATATCGATATGGATATCGATATGGATATCGATACGGATGTCGATATGGATTTCGATATAGATAACGATATGGATATCGATTTGGCTATCGATATGGATATCGATATGGATATCGATATGGATATCGATATGGATATTGATATGGATAACGATATGGATGTCGATGTGGATATCGATGTGGATATGAATATCGATATGGATATCTATGTGGATATCTATGTGGATTTCGATATGGATAGCGATATGGATCGAAATGGATATCGATATGGATATCGATATACATTTCTATGTGGATTTTGATATGGTTAGCGATATGCATATCTATATGGATATCGATACGGATATTGATACGGATATCGATATGGATAGATATCGATATGGATAGCGATATGGATCGATATGGAGATCGATATCCATTTCGATCCATATCGCTATCCATATCGAAATCCACATAGATATCCACATAGATATCCATATCGATATCCATATCCACATCGATATCCACATCGACATCCATATCGTATCGATATGGATATCGATATGGATATCGATATGGATATCGATATGGATATCGATATGGTTATCGATATGAATATCGATATGGATATCGATATGGATATCGATATGGATATCGATATGGATAACGATATGGATATCGATATGGATATCGGTATGGATATCGATATGAATATCGATATGGATATCGATATGGATATAGATATGGATATCGATATGAATATCGATATGGATAACGATATGGATATCGATATGGATATCAATATGGATTTCGATGTGGATTTTGATATGCATAGCGATATGCATATCTAAATGTATATCTATATGGATATCGATACGGATATCGATATGGATAACGATATGGATATCGATATGGATATCGGTATGGATATCGATATGAATATAGATATGGATATCGATATGGATAACGATATGGATATCGATATGAATATCGATATTTATATCGATATTGATATTAATATGGATAACGATATGGATATCGATATGGATATCGATATGGATATCGATATGGATATCGATATGAATATCGATATGGATATCGATATGGATATCGATATGGATAACGATATGGATATCGCTATGGATTAGATAGCGATATGCATATCAATATATATATCTATATGGATATCGATACGGATGTCGATATGGATTTCGATAGGGATAACGATATTTTTATCGATATGGATATTGATATGGATATTGATATGGATAACGATATGGATGTCGATGTGGATATCGATGTGGATATGGATATCTATGTGGATATCTATGTGGATTTCGATATGGATAGCGATATGGATCGAAATGGATATCGATATGGATATCGATATACATTTCTATGTGGATTTTGATATGGATATCGATACGGATATCGATATGGATATCGATATGGATATCGATATGGATATTGATATGGATATCGATATGGATATCGATATGGATAACGATATGGATATCGATATGGATATTGATATGGATAACGATATGGATGTCGATGTGGATATCGATGTGGATATGGATATCGATATGGATATCTATGTGGATATCTATGTGGATTTCGATATGGATAGCGATATGGATCGAAATGGATATCGATATGGATATCGATATACATTTCTATGTGGATTTTGATATGGTTAGCGATATGCATATCTATATGGATATCGATACGGATATCGATATGGATATCGATATGGATATCGATATGGATATTGATATGGATATCGATATGGATATCGATATTTTTATCGATATGGATATTGATATGGATAACGATATGGATATCGCTATGGATTAGATAGCGATATGCATATCAATATATATATCTATATGGATATCGATACGGATGTCGATATGGATTTCGATAGGGATAACGATATTTTTATCGATATGGATATTGATATGGATAACGATATGGATATCGATGTGGATATTGATATGGATATCGATATGGATATCGATATGGATAGATATCGATATGGATAGCGATATGGATCGATATGGATATCGATATGGATATCGATATGGATATCGATATGGATATCGATATAGATATCGATATGGATATCGATATGGATATCGATATGGATATTGATATGGATATCGATATGGATATCGATATGGATAACGATATGGATATCGCTATGGATTAGATAGCGATATGCATATCAATATATATATCTATATGGATATCGATACGGATGTCGATATGGATTTCGATAGGGATAACGATATTTTTATCGATATGGATATTGATATGGATAACGATATGGATATCGATGTGGATATCGACACGGATGTATGATATCGATGTGGATATCGATATGGATATCGATATGGATAACGATATGGATTTCGATATGGATAGCGATATGGATATCGATATGGATATCGATATGGAGATCGATATGAATATCGATATGGATATCGATATGGATATCGATGTGGATATCGATATGGATATCGATATGGATAAAGATATGGATATCAATATCGATATGGATATCGATATCAATATCTATATGGATATCGATATGGATACCGATCTGGATATCTATATCTATATGGATATTGATATGGATATCGATATGGATATCGATATGGATATCGATATGGATTTCGCTTTGGATTTTGATATGGATAGCGATATGCATATCTATATGTATATCTATATGGATATCGATACGGATGTCGATATGAATTTCGATATGGATAACGATATGGATATCGATATAGATATCGATTTGGATTTCGATGTGGATTTTTATAAAGTTAGCGATATGCATATCTATATGTGTATCTATATGGATATCGATACGGATATCGATATGGATATCGATATGGATGTCTATGTGGCTATCGATATGGATATCGATATGGATAACGCTATGGATATCGATATGGATATTAATATGGATATCGATATGGATATTAATATGGAAAACGATAGGGATATTGATATGGATATCGATATGGATATCGATATGGATTTCGATTTGGATTTTGATATGGATAGCGATATGCATATCTATATGTATCTATATGGATATCGATACGGATGTTGATATGTATTTCGATATGGATATCGATATGGATATCTATATTTATATCGATATTTATATCGATATTTATATCGATATTTATATCGATATGGATTTTGATATGGATTACGATATGGATATCGATATGGATATCTATGTGGATTTCGATATGGATAGCGATATGGATATCGATATAGATAGACATCGATATGGATATCGATATCGATATGGATATCAATGTGGATATCGGCATGGATATCGATATGAATATCAATATGGATATCGATGTCCATATCGATGTCTATCTATATCGATATCCATATCGCTATCCCTATCGAAATCCACATAGATATCCATATCGATATCCATATCGTAATCCATATCAAAATCCATATCGATATAAATATCGATATAAATATCGATATAAATATCGATATAAATATAGATATCCATATCGATATCCATATCGAAATACATATCAACATCCGTATCGATATCCATATAGATACATATAGATATGCATATCGCTATCCATATCAAAATCCAAATCGAAATCCATATCGATATCCATATCGATATCCATATCAATATCCCTATCGTTTTCCATATTAATATCCATATCGATATCCATATTAATATCCATATCGATATCCATAGCGTTATCCATATCGATATCCACATCGATAGCCACATAGACATCCATATCAATATCCATATCAATATCCGTATCGATATCCATATAGATACACATATAGATATGCATATCGCTAACTTTATAAAAATCCACATCGAAATCCAAATCGATATCTATATCGATATCCATATCGTTATCCATATCGAAATCCATATCGACATCCGTATCGATATCCATATAGATATACATATAGATATGCATATCGCTATCCATATCAAAATCCAAAGCGAAATCCATATCGATATCCATATCGATATCCATATCGATATCCATATCAATATCCATATAGATATCCAGATCGGTATCCATATCGATATCCATATAGATATTGATATCGATATCCATATCGATATTGATATCCATATCTTTATCCATATCGATATCCATATCGATATCCACATCGATATCCATATCGATATCCATATCGATATTTATATCGATCTCCATATCGATATCCATATCGATATCCATATCGCTATCCATATCGAAATCCATATCGTTATCCATATCGATATCCATATCGATATCCACATCGATATCATACATCCGTGTCGATATCCACATCGATATCCATATCGTTATCCATATCAATATCCATATCGATAAAAATATCGTTATCCCTATCGAAATCCATATCGACATACGTATCGATATCCATTTAGATATATATATTGATATGCATATCGCTATCTAATCCATAGCGATATCCATATCGTTATCCATATCGATATCCATATCGATATCCATATCAATATCCATATCGATATCCATATCGATATCCATATCGATATCTATATCGATATCCATATCGATATTCATATCGATCCATATCGCTATCCATATCGATATCTATCCATATCGATATCCGTATCGATATCCATATAGATATGCATATCGCTAACCATATCAAAATCCACATAGAAATGTA
>JAEIGI010000143.1:0-47500 GCA_018903615.1 Drosophila neocordata
GATCCTTTTTGGTCCTTACTTGCGGCAGAGCCGGATTTCAGGTGTAGGGGTACGACACAACAAATTTATTTTGTGCGCTGGTGGAAATGAGAAGATGCAGTTTGTTTTCTTTTAATACAACGTTATAATTTTATTGTCGATTCGAGTGGTGGATGTTGGTATGGCCAGAGAGCTTCTGCACGGGCTGTTAGCTTTGTGTTTGTGGCAATTGTGAATTCCACTCTGCACCGCTGGTACGCATGAAAACTTATTGACAGATTGTGTTTGGCTGTGGCAAGTGTTCCTACTGCCAGGATGTCTCCTGGTCTTGTCTATCTACACTGTCGTATGCTACGCTCCTATTATTCTGCTAGGAATACTCCTAGTCTTTTCCCACTGCGCCAGGAATACTCCTGGTCTTCCTCAACTGTGCTAGGAATACTCCTAGTCTTCACCTGCCTGTGCCAGGAATACTCCTGGTCTTCCTTAACTGTGCTAGGAATACTCCTAGTCTTCACTAAATTGCTAGGAATAGCTCCTAGTCTTCAATGCTTTGCTAGGAATAGCTCCTAGTCCTTTATTTGATGCTAGGAATAGCTCCTAGTCTTTTATATCTTGCAAGGAATAGCTCCTAGTCTTTTATATATTGCTAGGAAGAACTCCTAGTCTTTTTATGATCCGCTAGGAATAGCTCCTAGTCTTGTGATCTGATAGGATTTGCTCCTAGTTTTTAATATTCTACTAGGAATAACACCTAGTTTTCCTACTTGCCACCAAAACGATTCTGCCTTTAGATCTTCACTTGTGGCCAGGATACAGATGGATATCCTTCTATCGATCTGACTTGGCACGCCTTCGCTTTTGTTTCTTCACTTGTGTTTCACTTCGTTGTCCTCGCTTATGTACTTCACTTATTGAATCTTCACTCGTTGACCTTTCACTTGCACCTTGCTGGTCCAAGTGACACTTCGCTCGTCTCCTTCACTTTCCAACTGATACTTCGCTTTTTGATTAATACATCGCCTTTTGATTAATACATCGCTTTTTGATTAATACATCGCTTTTTGATTGTTTCTTCGCTTTCTGATTGATACTTCGCTTGTTTCTTCCCTTTCCGCCTGATACTTCCTCACCGCCTCCTTCGCGTCTCAGCCGTGTCTATTTATAGGCATCTTGACCCTCGGGATGCGTGGGTGGAATACAGTACCCAGGCTCTTCTGACTGCTGACTCTTCACACCGATACTTCACTGCTGATACCTCACTGCCTCCCTCTGTGTCTCAGCCGTGTCTATTTATAGGCATCTTGACCCTTCGGGATGCGTGGTGAAATTATGTACCGTTGCCAGTACTTTTCCACGCGCCAATCTTTGCCGCCCAAAACTTTCCATCGCTTTCTTTTGTCTTCTGCCTTCTCGGCCGATCGCACAACGCAACTCTCCTGTTGCTATGCATGGTGAAATCACGCATACGTCACTCAGCTACAATCGTTGCTCTCTAACTTTGCCAACATCCACCCTTATATACTATTTAACAATGTTTAACTTATTCCTAATTTCCCGCCCTTTTCCATATACTTAACTCTAGTGTACATACGAACTAATATATCCCTATAACTATATATATAACTTGGAAATAATTATGAACTAATATATTATATATACTTATATATACAATTCAAATTTAGCGCGCACAATTCCAGCGCTTCTCAAACCTCTGCTTTGAACATGTTACATACAGTGGAGAGGCCACTCTCCGTTACTTGCCGAATTGCATCCCCTCGCCTTCCCCGTTGGTCTATACGCATGAGCCGACTCTCCACGTCTCGTGCGTCGGTAGCTTACGCACTTGTGCGTGTGTGTGTTCGCTGTTGCGGTTCTACGCACTCCGCATGTAGCTCACTCTCAGTGACGTCACACGAGCCTACATGCATTTGTTCTCATCTGTTTTTATACCCTGTACCCATAGGGTAAAAGGGTATATTAAAGTCGCTAAAATGTATGTAACAGGCAGAAGGAAGCATTTCCGACCCCATAAAGTATATATATTCTTGATCAGCATCAATAGCCGAGTCGATTGAGACATGTCCGTCTGTCCGTCTGTCCGTCTGTCCGTCTGTCCGTCCGTCCGTCCGTCCGTCCGTCCGTCCGTCCGTCCGTATGAACACGTGGATCTCAGAGACTACAAGAGCTAGAGCAACCAAATTTGGTGTCAGCATTTGTGTAGTGTCTACGCAGATCAAGTTTGTTTCAAATTTTTGCCACGCCCACTTCCGCCCCCGCCATTTAGGAAAAACGAATAACTAGAGTAAAATTAAAGATAGCGTATTCTTACTTGGCGCACCTAATAATATGGCCAAAAGGTATCAGCTGACCAAATTTCGTTAAAATCGGACAAGAATTAGCGAAGATATATCAATGTACGATTTGCACTGAAATGCCTAGTACGACACTGCGTAGTAAGTGTGAGCGAGATAGCATGCGTTCGTTGCTGCCGCTTCTGAGGAGAATATTAGTTTGAACTGATGGCAAATTTTAAGGAGTTTGATTTAATACAGTTACTCTACTTGGTACAGGGTATACTCAAAGTCGGCAGGGACGACTTGCTTGCTTCATTTATTATATATTTCATATATTCGGCCTTTCCTTTAACCATTTCTCTATGTTTGGATGTTTTCTTTTGGGTTGATCGCACATTTCGTTTGTTTGCATGTGTTCGATCGAACCTCAAGATTCGTTTATATGTTTGACTCAAACATATAAACGCGCGCATTTAGAATATTTGAATTGCTCTGTGGCGTCTTTGTGAGGTAAATATATATTTATAATATTATATATCCTCACAAAATTTACATATTATCACACATTCCAAAGTAAATTAATTCATACCAAAAATTTAAAATCTTTAGATACCATGACCAAAATAAAAATTGACTTAAATATGATTTAGAAGATGAATTCTATCAAGTTCGGGATACTATTTTTAACACCGATAAAAAAATTATAACAGATCACAGGCATAATAATGAATTTACCAACTAATTGTTTTTACATTAAGGCAGAAATTGAGCAATTCGAATGTCCAACCAAATATCATAATTACCAATAATTTAAGCAAAGCTAAAATAAACCAAGATTGTGAAAAGAATAAACCAAAAATTGAAGGCAATCAAATCATCAAAATTTATAATTGTACTTTAGAAATAAACCGATTATCTATATCAAATTCATTTTCAGACTATACATACCCACTATTTTTGGAAAATAATATAAGCAAAATTACTTTATTATCAAACATTGAAACGAAAAATGCAATCTGGGTTGGACAACAAGAAAGCAATCAATTTAAAAAAATAACATATTCAATACTAACCGTAATCATTTTTCTGATAATAATTTATACTTTATTTGGATGAACGCACATCAGTAAGTAAACGTTATTATACATATGTATATTAGAGGTGCCAAACAATCGATGGCACTATCGTCATCATCGATGGTAGGGCACTATCGAGCAACTGAACTATCGATGATTCAAAGTCGCGATAGTGGACGATAGTATCGTCAAAAGATCGATTTACACATCACCAAGCATCGCGCTTTTTTTATTTGTGGCGTCGCTTGTGTACAAATATTAAAAAGTGTAAAGTTGTAAAGTATTTAAAATAACAAATTGTAAAAATATATAAATGGATCGCTTTCTTAAACGAGGTAATACATTTTTCAAATTTGTAAGAATGCTTAGAACACTTTTGTCAAATTTTAGGACGCAGTTCTGCAGCAAGTTGCGATTGCAACAGCAGCGACAGCGAAAAAAATTTTGTGTTGGAGAAGCCTGCACAAAAAAAGATGAAGCAAGCAAGTCGTCCCTGCCGACTTTGAGTATACCCTGTACCAAGTAGAGGAACTTAATTAAATCAAACTCCTTAAAATTTGCCATCAGTTCAAACTAGAATTCTCCTCACAAGCGGCAACAACCAACGCATGCTATCTCGCTCACACTTACTACGCAATGTCGTACTTGGCATTTCAGTACAAAATGTATATAGAATATCTCCGATATTTTTTGTCCGATTTTAACGAAATTTGGTCAGCTGATACCTTTTGGCCATATTATTAGGTGTGCCAAAAAGCAATACGCTACCTTTAATTTTACTCTAGTTATTCGTTTTTCCTAAATTGCGGGGGCGGAAGTGGGCGTGGCAAAAATTTGAAACAAACTTGATCTGCGTAGACACTACACCAATGCTGACACCAAATTTGGTTGCTCTAGCTCTTATAGTCTCTGAGATCCACGTGTTCATACGGACGGACGGACGGACAGACGGACGGACAGACGGACAGACGGACATGTCTCAATCGACTCGGCTGTTGATGCTGATCAAGAATATATATACTTTATGGGGTCGGAAATGTCTCCTTCTGCCTGTTACATACATTTTAGCGACTTTAATATACCCTTTTACCCTATGGGTACAGGGTATAAAAAATAAAATTTCGGATGTGTGGAATTATTTTAAAAGATCTGATGATAAGAAATTTGCTAAATGCCTTAGTTGCGCCAAGGAGTATAAAACCAGTGGCAACACATCAAACCTGCATGATCACCTTAAACGGTTTCACCCGAATTTGGACAAAAATGCTCCTGATACACAAGTGGCTGAAGATGTTGTACAAGACGAGAACATTGCGTCTTCCACCAGCAGCTGCAGGTCAAGCATGCGGTCAGTATAGTCATACTTTAAAAGGGCTGTGTTGTATGAATCAAACTCCAAGCGTAAAAAGGACTTAGATGAACTCGTAGCAGAGATGGTTGCTGAGGATATTCAGCCCTTTAGCATAGTGAATGACAAAGGATTTATTATATTAATTACAGCCTTAGATCCACGTTACAAGCTTCCCAGCCGTTGTTTAAAAAAACGACGGAAAAATTGTCAACAATTTTGGAGCAGGTTTCGAATACTGCTATCACTTGCGATATGTGGACATCTAGTGCTAACGTGAGCTTTTTAACGGTAACGGTACATTTTGTACATGAGTACGGCATCAAAACGGCATCGCTAGCAACCAAAAAACTGATCGATACTACAAATCACTCGTCGCAAAATATTGCAGACACTTTAAGAGATATATTAACATCTTGGCATATCTTTGAA
This sequence comes from Drosophila neocordata, assembly GCA_018903615.1. NCBI lineage: Eukaryota > Metazoa > Arthropoda > Insecta > Diptera > Drosophilidae > Drosophila > Drosophila neocordata. Next base: position 5,133 of record JAEIGI010000143.1, read on the forward strand.
AAAACTGTCTGCATTGTAACTGACAATGCAAGCTCAATGCTGAAAGCATGTGAAATTTTAAAAATCCAAAATCTGCCATGCTTTGCTCATACAGTTAATTTGGTAGTCCAAGATGGCTTGAATCTCAACCACAACGATGTCGCAAACGCGTTGTTTGCAAAATGTAAAAATATTGTAAAATTTTTTTAAGAAAAGTTCAATTGCGAACGAAAAATTGAAACAAGTTCAAGAAAATTTTGCATATACCCTATTGCAAGAAACCCCAACAAGGTGGAACAGAGAGAGTTTTATTAACCCATGAAGCCATTGCCAGTGTGCTATTATCAACAACAAATGCACCATTACCATTCACTGCAGAGGAAATCAACGTGTTGAAAGATATTGACAAAATATTAGCATTATTTAAGAACGTGTCCGAAAAAAGTTTCTGGTGGCAAATACGTTACAGTGTCATTAATAATACCATTGGCATATGGACTATATCGGCAAATTGTAAATCTTTCATCTCAGTTGGCAACTGCGGTAGGCAAATCTATGAAAGATGCTATGTTGGAGTCGATTAAAAAACGACTATCTGTATATGAGCTACGCACGGTAACAAGGATAGCTACGATTTTGGATCCACGCTTCAAAAAATATGGGTTTCAATCCAACGCAAATGCTGAACAAGCAGCAAGTATCTTGGAAAATGAGTTGGTCAATTTGGGCAATTTGACTCATGTTGAAAACCCTGTCAGTCTGAAAGCAAGCACGACCACTGCGGACCCAATTTTTGATTTTTTGAATCAACGATGTGCTACTAAAAAGAGTTATGTTCGATCTGATGCAATCGTTATGAAAAGACAGTATCTGGAGAGAGACATAGCCCCAAAGGAAATGGACCATCTTTAATGGATCAAGGTAAAATTAATAAATCAATCTTCGATACATAAAACTAAGTTTTGGTAATACATTTGATTGCAGGTCAACCAGGTGGATTTTCCTTTATTAAAATTACTGATGTATAGATATTTATGCATCCCCGCAACGTCTGTGGAGTCGGAAAGAGTTTTCAGCAAGGCGGGACAAATTGTTTCTGATAGGCGAACACGGCTTAAAGAAGAAAATGTGAACGTTTTGTTGTTTTTAAACAAAAAAATCTTTCACTATAATAAATAAATCATATTATAGTTTTCAAGTTTTAGCTTTTAAGTCGTTTATAAGGCTTTTGTATTTTTAGTATTTTTTTTCCTTAAAATGTAATTTCATAAAATGTAAGCAATGTTCCTTAAACTTATAAGTTCAATATTTTGGCAGAAGAGACCTATAGCCTGTACTCTTACTTTTTTTTTCCAAATGTAAATTACTCACACTTGTGAAAATATATAGTTGTTTTAAAGCGTTCCATATGAATTAAAAAAAAAAATCAAATTGTTTTTTCCTACAAATTTCAATGATTTTCAATCACAGTTTTTTATTGCGACTATCTACCACTATCGATGGTACTATCGACCACCATCGATGGTTTCAAAATTACTATCGTCCACAATCGATGGCGCCCACCATCGATAGTTTGGCACCTCTATTGTGAAGATAAGAGGACAAAATGTTGATGTAGACAATCGTTGGATTGTGCCATACTCGCCAATATTGTCCAAAGCTTTTGAGACTCACATCAATGTGGAATATTGTAATTCTGTGAAGTCGATAAAGTACATATGTAAATATGTTAATAAAGGTAGTGATATGGCTGTCTTCGGTGTAACCAATGCAAATGATGAAATATCACAGTACCAGTTGGGTCGCTATGTAAGTAGTAACGAAGCTATTTGGCGTATCTTTTCATTTGCGATCCATGAAAGACACCCTACAGTAGTCCATTTGGCAGTCCATTTAGAAAATGGTCAACGAGTTTATTTTAATGAATCTAACGCGGCAGACAGGGCGCCATATCCACCGTCGACAACATTAACAAGTTTCTTCACAGTCTATCAAACTGATGATTTTGTTCGCACTTTGCTGTATGCTGACATGCCACGCGTCGGAAAACCGTCTTCTTTGTTTATTTACGCACCACAAAACAAAACTAAAAATATAGTTTATGAGAAAGCTTTAAATTAATTAACAGACTGTATTTTAACAGGGTGTGTCGGTGAATATCAAATTTAAAATTTATCGATGAGGCAGTACGAAGTCTGCCGGGTCTCTAGTATATATATATTATTATTATATGTTCAAATTTAGCGCCGATACTTCCAGCGCCTCTCAAACCTCTGCTTTGAACATGTTACACACCGCGGCCTCTCCTACTTGCGTTACTTGCCAACATATGCGTAAGCCCATTCAATTCAAGCTTTCACTGTGAATTGACGCGTTTTCCTGTGCTCCTGCATAATTTTCCTTATTTTTGACTTTAAAGTCATCGCGCTGCTTTAAAAAAATTGTCCAATAGTTTGGTGGTGGTTTACCTACGTACTAACATAGTGATTTTTGTTTATTTGGACATATAAACGCAAAATCAAAGCATTAAACTTATTCTTTTGTATTAATCTTTGATTTTGCTTTTGTACTTCTTCCCGCTTTAAAATCACTCTCGCGCTTTCACCTACGTACTGTTGTTGCATGTGCAGTGCTGTTGGCTCTCCCGCTCTTTTTTCTTAATTTCTTTTGATCGCGCTCGCATCTATCTCTGTCTCGCGTACAAGTGATACGTGTACTCGTTTAGTGCTCTCTTTAATTTAATAATTATCCTCTCTTCAAGTGTCGAATTTGATTTTAAATACTGAGTGAGTTTTTTCTTTGGCTTTTTTCATTGAATTTTGATTTTTTTTTTTTTCTTTCACTTTAAAATAAATAAAATATTTAAATACTATAATGTCTGTCTGCTCCAGCAAAAAGTGTTTGAACCCCCTGCCCCCCATAACGTATTTCTCACTTGTTGGCTGTGTGATAATGTCATGCACGTCAAGTGTGCCGGCTACACAGCCAAAGTGGAGGGACAGTTTGGAGCAAAGAGGTGGTCTCAAATGGGGATGCGACTCATGCCGAGAAGTGGAAATCGAGATGAGGGTATTCATGAGGCAGACCAGGGACAAGTTTAAGAAACTGTCATCTGGTTTTCGTACACTCTTTGATGAGTTTAACGCTTTGGAGACAGAGTTCAAAAGCTATAAGCTGTTGAATGAGTCTCCAAAGCGCAAGAAAACTAGTATGCGGAATCTGTCCCTGCATCTGCCGGTGCCTATCCCTGTCTCGCAGTTGCGCAATCTCCGTCACTGCTCACAGCCAACCCTCCGCAGCTCATATCGTTTACCACCCCCGTCACACAGAGTGGGCGTAAAGATGAGGCCATTTCCGTTTCTCCTGGAAATGGTCTCTCTATACAGACGAATGAAACTGTAGTTTCCGAACAGTCCGGGCAACTACCAAATTCTTTGGTTATTGCCAACAGCTGCCCAGTTAGAGGAACACCATCAATTAGGCCTCTGACTGGAGTACCACCGAAGAAACATATATTTGTTTCTAGGCTTGATCCCGAAACTTCTTCGGATGACGTCTTAGGTTACATTAAGACAAAAATGCAAGCATCAAAAATAGCGGTGGAAAAATTTAAATTTAATTATTCAAGGGAGATCTCTTCCTTTAAAATTAGTGTCCCGGTTGAACTCTTTGACTGCATTTGTAGTAACAGCTTTTGGCCGGATCACATATTAGTGAAAGAATATACGGCCAAAAAGAAAACTCGTGGCTCAGTTAGGCTTCCTTCTACTTCTTCTTCTATTGCCTCCGGAATATCAGCATCTGCTGGTGTTCCAAAAAACTAATTTCGTCCCTTAATCTGGCCTATCAGAACGTAAGAGGACTTAAATCTAAGCTTCCTAGACTTTATGTAGATAGTCTAGTATTTGATTATAAAATTTTAGTATTTGCAGAGACTTGGTTAAAACCTCACATTAATGATGCATCTGTTCTGTGTGCAAAATTTTCAATATTCAGGTGTGATCGCATTTCGCGTGTAGGCGGGGGAGTCTTGATTGCCATTGACTCGTCGTTATCTTCTGACCGGATTCAATCTCCTGATAACCAGGAGATTGAGTTTGTAAGTGTCAAGGTCAGTCTCAAGACTTTCTCTGTCTACATTACTTGCTCGTACATCCCGCCACAATCCGACATGGCAGTGTACATTAAAAACTTGGTTTCTATCCAACACATCTCATCGTAACTGTCTGATAGAGATATGTTAATTGTTCTCGGTGACTTTAATTTACCGGAAATAGTATGGTCCCCTACTGACGAATCTGCTTTGTTGCTCCCTTCTATTTCACATTGCTTTATTGAAGGTCTTTTCGAGTTATCTTTGACTCAAATAAACCCAGTCCGTAACAAGAACAATAGATCTTTGGATCTGATATTTGTTCTCGACTCCACTAATAATGCAGTTTCTAAAATAAACCCTCTTGTCCTGCCTGAAGATAGTTTTCATCCTACTTTGGAGTTAACTTTTGATCTTCCGTATCGTGTACCGACTGTTGGTGCCTGTCCTGCGGTTAAATCCCGTAATTTTCGCAAGACCAATTTTAGTAAGTTAAATGAGCTCATTCTTAAAAATGATTGGTCTTCCCTGTATAGTTGTTCAAACATGAACCAAGCTATTTCTCTGTTTTATAACACTCTTGGTTCGCTTTTTAAGGTTTGTGTACCGCCGAGGATCCCTGTGTCGGCCTATAGGCCCCCCTGGCATTCTCGGGAGCTAACTAACTTGAAAAATGTAAAATCGAGGTGTTATAAAATTTACAAGAAATCAGGCCGCTCCTGAGACTATGCCCGTTACGTAGTCGCTCGATCAAAGTTTTTGACGCGTAATACGCTCTGCTATAAGGATTACCTGCAGCGTTGTAAATTAGAATTTTCTAGTAATCCTAAACAATTTTATAGCTTTGTGAATTCCAAACATGTCTGTCTATCCATCATGCTTATCTCTTGAAAACAATATAGCGAGTTCTGATCAAGCCATCGCTGATTTGTTTGCAGACTTTTTTACAAAAACCTATTCCTCAGCGGAATATCAATCAGACATTCCGTATCCTTACCAGGTAAAAAGCTCTAACTGCATTTACAGTCCTTCGATCGATGAAAGTTCGCTCCTAAGCGTGCTTAATTTAGTGAAACCTGTCTACTCTCCTGGTCCTGATGGAATACCAGGTTGCGTTCTCAGATTTTGCGCCGAGGCTTTATGTAAGAAAATTCGTAAACTTTTTCTTTTTTCTGTCAAATCTTCCACGTTCCCAGCTATCTGGAAGGAATCCTATATAGTTCCTCTCCATAAAAGCGGTAAAAAATCGGAAGCATCCAACTACAGGGGTATTTCTAAATTGTCCGCTATACCTAAAGCTTTTGAAAAATTAATCACTTCTCAATCGCAACATTTTTGTAGATCTTTAATTTCACCATCTCAACATGGGTTTGTGAAATGTAGATCTACTACCACTAACCTTTTAGAATTTACTTCTTTAACGATCGAAGGATTTAGAAATGCATATATATATATACTGATTTCAGTAAGGCATTTGATTCTGTTAATCATACGCTTCTTCTTTATAAATTAAATAGTATTGGCTTTCCAAGTCCTTTAATTAATTGGATTCGTGAATATCTGACAAATAGAACTCAAAGGGTTCTTTTTAAATCGTCATATTCCAAATCCATCCATGTTACTTCGGGGCTGCCTCAGGGTAGTCATTTGGGACCACTGCTGTTTACGCTTTTCATTAATGACCTTCCCTCTGTTATAAGTTACTCTCGTGCCCTTATGTACGCAGATGACGTTAAGCTATGTTTTAGTTACAAAGACATTACCTCTTCTTGTCGATTGCAATCTGATCTTCAAAATCTTGAGCTTTGGTGTCATAATAACTTATTAAAATTAAATGCAACTAAATGCAAGGTCATGACTTTTTATAGAACTTCTCCGCATTTAGTTACTTATTTTCTTACTAATACACCTTTAGAACGTCTTAATGAGATGTATGACTTGGGTGTCCTGATGGACCGTAAACTAAAGCCATGGGCGTTCCATATACAACTAAAATTCTTTTCACCTCACTGGTCCGTCCTATTTTAGAATATGCATCTTGCATCTGGTCACCTCAGTATGAGTCACACCAAGCAAGAATTGAGTCGGTTGAAAAACAGTTCTTGCTTTTTGCTCTTCGTGGTCTGAACTGGGATCGTAATGTCAATTTGCCATCGTACTCTAGTAGACTTCTTTTACTTGGCCTTCCTTCTCTTACTAATCGTAGAATAATGCTTGGCGTCATTTTTATGCACAAGCTTCTTAAAGGTGATATAGACTCGCCCGAGCTATTGAACCAAATAAATTTTAGTATTCCTTGTAGACCTACTAGAAACTTTATACCTATATCTCTGTCACGCTGTTCTACTACTTATTTACTGCATGAACCTTGCCGAGTTCTTTTTTCTGATTATAATCGTCTTTATCATGTAATCAGTACAGAACTCTCTTTTCCATTAATAAAAAATTCTGTACTTTCTTTTTTAGCTCGTAGCTAGCTTTAGTTTTCGTTTTTGTCTGTATGTATGAACTGTCCCCGCGACTCGAGCCGTACGTTATGCGGCTAGCGCCCCTCGGTCGGTTGGGCGGGAGGTGTGGGCATTTAGTGCACCCGTTGGGATTCGCGCGAAAAAAAAAAAAAAAAAAAAAAAGCCCGCTCACTTTGATGTTACCGACAGCCGAAATGCAACCCCTTGCCTCCCCCGCTCGTCTATACGCATGAGCCGACTCTCTAAGTCTCTATGCACTTCTATGCACTCCCAATATAATCTGTCTTTTTATTACATATTCGACCTTTGCTTTAACCATTTCTCTCCAAACATATGTAATTATGTTTGTATACATATTATCCAATTTAGTTCACGCGATTTACATGTTTGAATTTTGCTTTCGGTTCGATCGCATATTTCTTTTGTTTGCATGTGTTCGATCGAACCTCAAGGTTCGTTTATATGTTTGACTCAAACATACAAACGTGCGCATTGATGATATTTGAATTGCTTTTTAAGCCAACGCTTATTTAAATAATTAGCCGCTTTTATGACTTGAATTCATCTATATTTATATCTGGCTTGATACTCAGTCGCGTTTGTGAGGTGTATATACATAAGCAAGAATTCAAATCAATATACATATGTATATATATATATGTCGGATTAATATTAGGAATAATATTACTTGCTAGCTTAACTTTATTCACGTCGCGTTTGTTGTCACTTCTTAATATTTTTATTTAATCGATGTCGCGTGCCGTGTTCTGATTTTAATTGATTAATCCCTTTTTCTTCATGACGTTTTATACCATTTCCACGACCACACCGAACCACACACGGCGACAAATTGGTCGCCCGCTCTCACGACAAAGGAATTCTCTCAGAGAGAACAAACTAAGTGGCTGACGCAATAGTCCCCAGCTATTGCGTAATTCTGTTGTGTTCATGTCACAAGATGATCGTCTCAACACTTGTAAGAATCCGTTTGCTTGTTGAATTCATTACAGGCACAAACAACGACTTACAACCAGTGTTGCCGAAACTTTACCAGCAAAAGTAGCTATGGCGAGGTCAAAAATTAGCTGAAAGTAGCTGACTTTAAAATTTCAAACTAAAAGTTCATAAAAAGTAGCTTAAAAAAGTAGCTAAAATTAAAACATTTTTTTAAAATAAAATTTCAACGCCTTCGTCGCTTTTATAATTAGCCTTTCTAAGGCACTTTGTCGGAACATCATAGTCGAAACAACATTTTCCCTGTCGGCATAATCCATATCTATAAGTCAAATCTCGTATTAATATGTATATATGTATATTTAAAATAGTTGTTTCTTACCTTATAGCCAAAATAGAGCTTAGCACCGTGCAGTTCATTCTATTTCTTAATTTAGTTTTAATTAAGTTCACCTGACTGAAGAGACGCTCTACTTCAGCATTCGACCAGGGAAGAGACAAAATTTTTAGTGCGAGGCTAGCTAACTCCTTATATGGATTGGTAAAGGTCGAGTCTATATAATTATAAACTTAGGCCCAGAACTTCTCCGTATTTTCAACATTTTGCCAGGTATTATATTGCAAATTATCATATTGCCTTTTAAATTGTCGACGTCTTCCACTTTAAACAAAATTAAAAGTTCAATAATACTTTCTTTCTTGGCTCGCAATACATTTCCGACCGAAAAGAGGTCAATTTTATTTAACACTTCAAAATTATCTGGAATTCTAAAAAGAAAAACCGATAAAAACGAATTTTGCACAAAATTTAAAAAAGCTTACCTTTTCTTCAGTTGATGTATTAATTCTATACAAAAATCGGTACATTTGATTCGAACTTGAGATTCCTCAGTTCTGTCCAGACTTAACGTTTTTAACTCCTTTTCGAATGCGTAACCAAGATAGAGATCTCTCTTAACGTAAGATTCAAAATCACTATTTAGCACATTGATGTCATCATCCGGCGACATAATAGTGTGCTTCAGAGATTTAATTCAATTAACAAATCCTTTAGCAATTTTGTGGAATCTGGTTTCTTGCTTTGAAAACTTTGGTTGACTCTTTGCATGTCTTTTAGTATAGGCCGTAAAAATAGCAGATACAGATAGTTGATTCTTTTGTTATACATGGATTGCAGCATTTTAGCTTCTGTGCTTTTTTCGTCTATTTCTGCACTCGAGAAATGCAATTTTAATTTCTCCCATTGATCGATCACTCTTGAAACTGCTGTCTCAATAGAGAGCCATCTTGACTCGCAAATACGTGGAATTTTTAACGGAGTCTGTATTATACAGTACCGGACATAGAAATCCGGACACCTCGGTTTGGCCTCTATATATAAACTTTGAACGGGCGTAAAATATGTAAAAAAGGTTCAATCGGTTTGTCTTTTTTTTCGCGTTATCTACTAAGTATTTAGTGTTAAAATACCGCCTAGTTTAGTGTATCCAAAGCTTTTGAAGTGAAAAAAAAAATAAAAAGTAAAAAATGTCGAAAATGACTGAATCTGATAAAGGTGGCATATTGGCTTTACGATCGGAAAATTTAAGCCTCCGCGAAATAAGCGCTAAAGTTGGCTTTAGTAAATCTTCTGTCGGGGATTTTCTAAAGAGTTTTGAAAAAACCGGAACGCTGAAGCGAAATCCTGGGACAGGAAGAAAGAAGAAGACCAACGACCAGGAAGACCGCATTTTGAGACGCTTAAGCATGGCCAATCGATTCAAAACCGCAGAAGATATTAGAATCGAGTTTGTTCAGTCGGAAGGAGTCGATATTAGCACTCGAACAGTACGAAGACGGCTTCAGGATGCAGGACTTAATGCGCACAGACCAACAAAAAAACCGGTTTTGACCGCTCAAATGCGCAAAAAACGGCTAGAATGGACTGAAGAGCACGAATCTTGGACCTTAGATGATTGGAGAAACGTGATATTTTCAGATGAGTCCAAAATAAACCTTTTTGGTTCCGATGGTATGGCTTACGTGAGACGTAAAGTCGGAGAAAGATTTTAAAATGAATGCCTACGACGGACGGTCAGGCATGGTGGATCCCGTATGGTGTGGGGATGCTTTTCCTACTTTGGAATTGCAGATCTGGCACTAATTGATGGAACAGTAAACGCGGAAAAGTACCAACAAATTTTGGACGAGCATCTTGTACCATCAATTGAGAAGCATCTTTCGTATGCCGATGATATCATTTTTCAGGACGATTCTGCTCCTTGCCATCGTGCGAAATCGGTAAGTAATATTTTTTTTAATTCCCTTATTTATTGTATAAATGATAAGTAAACTCTTAAACTTCCAACATTTTTTCTTCTTTTTAGATTAAAAAATATTTGGAGCGAATGGGAATATCTTCATTGGATTGGCCAGGCAATAGTCCTGATTTAAATCCGATTGAGAATCTTTGGCATATTTTGAAGGTTAAAGTAACGAAGGAGAAACCTAAAACTGTAAAAGAGCTCGATTTAATTTTGGAAAATGTTTTTTACAATGATATAACCATTGAATCAATTCAAAATCTAGTGGATTCACTTCCGAAACGAATAAAGACGGTAATTAAAAACAAAGAAGGTCTAACAAAATACTGAAATCTAATTTTTAAGTAGAATAATATTCAATTAAAAAAATAATATTTTCAAATATTTCGTAACTCAGCTAAAAATAAAAAAAAAATTTTTTTTGTTTGTGTTCCTTAGTTTTTGAAATGTGATCAATAATTTTAATTTAAGATTTTTCTAAATAAAACATCACTGGAATCTAAAAAATATTTGTTTTGGTTAGCAAATGCATTCATCTAATAAGATTAATACAAATTTTCCTGAAACAATAAACACAATTTTAAAAAACTTACGAAACGAACATTTTTTTGCGTGTCCGGATTTCTATGTCCGGTACTGTATATATGTATGAATAAATTTAAAAATCAAAATATTATATAATGTATATAAATGTATACAAAAAATACACACAACACAACAGACGAGACGACACAAGTTCCGAACACAAACACAGTCCAAACCTTATCATTATTCATTAGCTCGTAGATTTGTCTATACGCTGATTGTCGATGAGAACTCTTTGAGAACCAATTATAGGTCTCATAAATCAAATACTCGAGATCTTCTGGCATAAACTGCTTGCACGCATAGTTGACTGCCAACTGCACTGAGTGGCAAATGCATTTAATGAGTAGTAGATCAGGTGAATGTTTTTTGAGCTCTACGTATACGCTCTTGTGGGAGCCAACCATCACACTGGCGTTGTCTTTTCCTATGCCTCTTAAATTTTTTGCATCTAGTTTCCATTTATTCAATTCCTTCAGCAAAGCTTCACTTATGCAAATGGAATCAATGCTGTCGATTTCTACTATGCTTAAAAACGTGGACACCACCAAACTACGACTTATCGAATAATAATTAATGACTACACCTATATAACCACATTAAATAAAATTAACATTAAAATTAAAAATAAAACTATTATAGAAATAAAAATTTACTCACCAAGTAATTTTGTAACCGCGATGTCAGTTGATTCATCAACTAGCAAACTAAACTTGGCATCGCCAATATCCGCGCGCAAATCCTCGTAAAAGTGTGGCGCTAGAACGTTCTTTATAATGTTTCCACACTTTGTCCGTCGTAATTTAAGATCAGCTGTCTCCGGTTTGGCACAAAACTTGCGAGCGCACAACTGTGAAAAATGGTCAACCAGTCAAGTAGCAGTGTGCTCTGCAACAAAAAGGCGCAACGCAACCTCCTGCTCAATGGTTTTGGGTACTGGGTCCACCTCGAAGGATATTTTGTTTTACTCTTACCATTGCACTATGGGCGATTAGTTGATTTTAGCGGCATAAAGTCCACATATGGAGCTAGGAGCTTAATTTTTTTTTAAAATGTTACTAATATTTTAGTTTGATTTCGGATTTTTTTTTTAGTCAATTTGACCACGCCTTTATTTTCCGCCCCTTTATAACCCCGGCACTTGTACAAAAATTTCAATTTTTATTATAAAAATAGAAAAATAATATTTTACCATGTTTTAACATTGGGTACCACGGATATCTTTTCATATATAGATTAAAAGTGTCTTTACAAAATTATCGGTACTTTTTTGGGCTGATTAAGAATTCACACGATATTGCTATTAATATATAGTAAATATTATTCAAAATGACCTCATCAAACAATGTTATGGATGCAAACAGTTTTGTATTTGCAAAGATTCGTCTCGCCGTGTTACCATCATTGCTGTTACCACTTTCGTTCTGTTTCGGTATGCTAATATGCAAACCCATTACCTTCCATACTGTTTGCTGAATTTCCTTCTTTCTTATCATCATTTTATTTTTATCATCGCCTTTGATGTGCCAGGTCTTTATATCCATGCAGTACGATATATTCAAGACGAATTCCATAATTCGAATCCATGCATGTAATGGACTTACGCCGTATTTTAAAGAGCCAGGCTGAGGTCGAAAGGTTTCAGAATTAAAATCTGTGATTTCGATAAGTCTTTCGGGATTTACGGCACAGATTGGGCAACTTTGATTGGATTTTGTACCAGTTATGACGTTTAATACTTTCCATCAATTAATGACATATATGTTTTAAAATCCACAGAAATATTTTTAGGTTGCCATTTGAACTTTTCCAATTTCGCTACTTGCATATCTAAATTTTCTTTTTCGCATAAGATTTTTGCGGAGCTCTCTTTCGCGTATTCAATTTTTAAAGGCCTGCGAAACCTTACTGACTGTGGGCTTCTATTAGTATTGGTATAACAGTGGATACGAACAGCGATTGATCTAAGAAATCAGGTTCATCTGAATCAAATTTTTGTTTCTATGAACTTTGACCCGTCGATCCATCAAACCCATAGCTAATAATAAGGGTGCAGTCCGTTACATTTTCCATTTTCTCTAAAACATCATTTTGTATGGTCAATATTCGTTCAGCTGTGTGGTTTAGCAAATCCTGCAGAGAAACCTTTGCCACAGTTTCGGAAATACTAATTCCTGACGGTCTGCATTGCAATTTTGTAGATCTTATTAAGTCGTACCCGGGACATATATTGCAGCCGTGCGCCTTGTTGAGTTGTGTAAAACTGATATATTGCTGCTTTGTGAAATTATTCTCCAATAAAAAAGCTAATGCTTCAATATTAGAAATGCGATCTGGTCCCGCTTGATTTGTTATTTCGGGATTTACAACATTTTCCTCAGTCATTACATTTCGCAACACGCCAACCAATTTATTTTCATTACTTATACGGGCAGACGCAGAGGCGGCATGCAAAAGTAAGGCAGTAGAGCAATCATTTTGAACGGCAACTTCTGATGCCATTTGCTTTCGTAGTCTAGGCCCGACCTCGGTATATCCTACTTTTTGAAGTATATACTTAGCAGTATCCTCCACATCAATTTTTATTTCCATACATTTTGCAAACCATTCTGTGTGAATTGACTTCAATCGCTCAAGATTTCGATTACATTTGCGCAAGTATCGTTTTATATAATATTCAAAATTAGTCACTTTTTATTAATTAATTTGCTGTATGTTTGATTTGTTCAAATTATCTTCATTTATTTCTTCCATTATGTACGCTGTGACAGCATCAGCATTGCGATTGTTGTTGTTCCAAATATCAACAAGCGTGTTGTTGCTAAACGTAAAGGAAACATCAAGTGCAATTTTTTTTAAAAGGAACAAAAAGGAGCAAAAAAATGATTACTACAATAAACTAGACACATTCGTTAGTAACTTGCCATTTTTAGTTGCATGTTTTGATATGCACTTTTCAAGAAATACTCCACGGAACACAATTAAAATTGTTAGATTTTGCTAAAAATACAATTAACAATAACACTGGACATTAAAAATACCACGAACATTTATACACATTTATCGTAAATAAAAGATTCTAAATACTTATATAATAGCTTTGCTATCCATATTACACTTATTAATTTAAGCGAAACCGATGATAATTTAAGCACTTTCAACAGCATGAAATTTTTCGCGCCAATTTATATAATTGCGAGCTTCAACAGATCAGCTGGTTTTGAAGGGCTGCCACAAAAAGAGAGTTGCTACCCGATAAAAAAAAAAATTGTTTTTCAGCTAACTGAAGTGTTTACTATTAATAAAAAATAACATTTTCTTAATATTTCACCATAAATTTTATGACTTTATGCCGCCCGTTATGAAAAATCGACCACAGTGCAATGTTTTAACTTGAAATGTGGAATACTTGTCGAACGTGGGGGCATGTGTACGATTTCAAGATAAGAAACGGAATAACTGCTCCTATGGAGCTTTCCATCCACCTGTCGTATTATCTTCAGTGTGGCCGTCCTCCTTCCAATTCGCCCCTCTGTTTCAACCGCGCTCCTCTTCCGCTGTTCACCCTTTTCTGGCGTGAACAATCGAAGATATTTCTACGGACAATTTGCTTGTGAGCAAACTTTTAGTTTTAATTAATGGAGAATACAAAGGAGTTTGATTTTATAAAGTTCCTCTTCTTGGTACAGGGTATTCTCAAAGTCGACAGGACGACTTGCTTGCTTCATTTTTATAAACCTTTTATTTGAAGCTATATGGTTGTAACTTGGTAGATAAGATAGTTTGTCGAAGTTTGCCCCTGACTATTTATCCGAAAAGTATCATATTATGTAAAGTCGCTCTCTTTGCATTTGCTCTTTGAGCTTAACTGCAGCCGCTGTGACAGCGCTTAGTTAGAATAAAATTGGCAAGCAGAGAGAGCGGACGTGACTGTAAAAGAGACACAAATGTAAAAAATGAATTTGAAGAAAAAATCAAATGAATTGTAAATTAATAGAAATTTAAGATTTCAGCCCATACGACAGTGAATTGACAATGGAAAAAACTCAATATACAAATAGAAGTATTCGGTCGGAGTATATGTTTAATTTTTTGTAGACTCTCATGACCCGCAGCTAGCCCGCGCAACTTATATAAAATGTAAAAAAAACCCAAAAATGCGTTTCGTTTTTTTAAAATGTGACAACTTTCGAAATTCAATAAAACATGTGGCGACATCAAAAATCGAACAGTTGACTATTTTGGCCAAAACTCGGGGATGCTGCAATTGAACATAGCCAAATTTATACTTAAAGTAGTAATTTACCAACAGTTTTATTAGGTTCTTAAGTAAATAAAAAAAAAAAAAGTAAACATCTCCCAAGGAAAGTAAACTTGTCATATTTTATTATAATAATGCAAAAAGTCATGCGGAAATAGCAGGAATGCATTTCAGAAGCACTATTCTATAGATCTTAAAAAGATTAAAAAACTATAATGCACCCTTCTACATACCCAAAATGCATCAAAAAAGAAGCTGACAGCCACTGATAAAAGGTGCTTTATAATAATCATTCTTATAAGAGATTCGCTTGTAATAGGCATACGTTAATGAGCGTTGCAGGCAAAGAAGACTGCAGTTGGCTTAGGAGTAAAAAATTACGGAAAGATTTCTAGATCGACTTTGATTTCCCGAATGAATGGAAGTTTAACATCTCTGCATCTGATGGAAAGCAAACTATATCGAGAAAGGCGAATAAGATGATTGACATGGCCAATTTACGTCCAACTGTTAAAAACGGTAGCGAATCGGTGATGATCTGGGGGTGTATGTCAGCTATTTTACTCGGTAATTTGCTTTAGTCCAATTTAATACCAACCGTTGTAAAATTGAATGAAGGGGATATATATACATTCATTTCCTTGTTATTATTTCTAGTTTAATTAGTATTAAGTTAATGAAGTCCTATGAATTAATTATAAGTTTAGACTCTGACTTGTTGTTAGTATTTTTATTTGTCGAACTAGTTCCCCAGCAGAGCATCTCTAAATCAGACCACCGCCAATACACACACACACACACATACACATACATCGGGCCACCAAAGAAATGAAACAAGCAATGCAACGGGACTTGCCCAAAAGTCGCCAGTTGCTACTGCGCAGTTTCTATTGCCTCTTATATACATATGTACGCATGTCACGCCATATATATATGTATGTAGCAATAGGAATTGCAACGGGACTTGCGAATGAAGACGGCAGAGTTTTTGCGCAGTTTCTTTTGTTCTAGAAACTTCTAGACGCCTAAGCTACGCATGTTTTTCGGCGACTGCATCGATCGCGTCATTGGCAAGTTTTGATTGGTCGTTGCCGGCGTCGGCGACAAAATCAAAGGCCAAGGGCTGTCGAAAATTAAATCGACAGATCAGTTGAGCTAGGACCGAGAAAGAGATAAGTCAGAAGCAGTAAAAGTGCAGTGCGTGAACAAAATATATCGAGTGGAAGCAAAGTGTCCCCAACGGCCAAGACCAAATACCAGGAATAGACAACAAAGTAATCCAGAAGACTGCAGAGACACAAAGCTAAACAACGTCACCAGATACAGAGCTAAGCAAGGGTGTGTACAGCGGGTGAGTCTAACCAGTGGCCAACCGGGCTACCCCCATAACCAGCTTATTAGGTCAGAGTGTGGTAAAACAATAGCAGGTTAGATATAAGTAGTGTTTAGGTCCAAAAGACATTAATAAACTTTATAATGTTTGACCCCGAATCTCAAAAACCAGTCTTAATCATTTTATCCTCAGCGTTACATCCTGTCACTTTAGTTCCCTCTATTATATAAATGTTTACGTACTGTACGTGCATGTAGTGTATGTTTCGTAGTATTTGTATTTTATGTAGGGAGCCATGTAAATCATATTAATCCTAGTCAATGTCCGGGTGACGCCCCAATTGGCTAGGATAATATTATTTGTCTAGTGCTACCCGACTAAGAACTTTTATCAGACCAATGTCCGGGTGACACCCTAGTTGATCTGATGAAGATTCTTGGGCCCTTAGTAGTTCTGTTGTACTTGTAGCGATTCGGGATAATTCCTATTTTATTTAAGCCAATGTCCGGGTAACACCCTAGTTGACTTAAATAATAGGAATTATCCAACGAGTCGCAACTAGATAATTCAAACAGGCCAAGGTCCGGGTGACACCCTACTTGACCTGGTTGAATTGACTGGGCTAATCCCAATGTGCTTGTTTCTCAAGTCGATGTCCGGGTGACACCCTAATCGGCTTGATGCCCTACCTTTGTGTTTGTTAATAATTTAGTAGAAGTCGATCACCCTACTCCCTTCCCTTTTCCCTCGTCTGTTAGGTATAATTAAAGCGATCACCGATTAGAGCAAGCCAACTCTAAATATAGATATGCTCCCTTTCCTCAGTCATCAAGTCCGGGTTTCTTACGTAAATTTTCTGTGTAGGAAAGGCCCTGGGGAGACTGGGAGTTGTACCCCTTCCTCGAAAAACTTCCTTACAGATGGCGCCCGAGCAGGGACCCGAGACTTGATTGACATATTATTTTTTTATGTACATTTTTATATATAAATAATTTCTATTGTAAAGGATTTCATCTGTGTGGAATAAATACCCACCATAACCCAAATCTTGCTAACATATATGCCTAACAAAATTTCCTTTCAGCAATATAAAAGAAATTTTTGAAATAAATAAATTTTTTTTATTGTGTTTTAATATATGCATGCTGGCAAATCACAGAGTATCCCAAGTGCACCATAAGTCAATTACATTGTTCACATACCCCGCATGAAAGCCCCGCCAGCAAGAATTCAATTTAAAAAGTCAACGATAGATCTGTCTAATCACCGACATAGCTAAGTCACCCAGCAGAGTCAAGATAGAGTAATCAGTAGAATCAACGACAGAAAATTAGTTTTAAGCAAGCCAGCGATAGAACTAGGTACAAAACCATCGTCATAGCTAACATACTCAGCAGAGTCACGGTAGAGTACTTAGTATAATCAACCCCCAGGAATTTAGTTGTAAGTGAGTCAACGATAGAACTAAATACAAAATCATTGACATAGCTAATAGACTCAGCCGAGTCGTGATCAAATAGACAGCAGAATCATCGACAGACAATTCGTTCAGTAAGCACAGTTAGAATTTAAAAATTGCAGGCAAATCAAAGAGAAACAGAAAAACGCGGCAGCGAAGCCCCGTTTCGAATTCATGCGATGGTACAGTCACAGCAAAGTAGCATAGAAAAACCCAAATTCATACACCGTACATGGCAACGAAAGCACTCTAGCATTTTTTTGTCTCCTTCTCCCACACTGAATTGTTTTGATGAGGAACAGAAGGGGGGTCTCCTGCTTAGTTCCTATTGGTCGACTTCGCATCGCTACATACATTACCAATGTACAAAGCAAAGCAGTAACGGCGAACATTAAAATAAAAGAAACTGCAATTAATAACTATAAGAATAATTGCAGCTTCTGAGGCAAGCAACTTCTATTTGGAGCAGATGGAAGTACAAGAGAGTCATCAGGAAGACGTCAACCAGAACAGTCGATCCTACTCCCGTCAAGGATTCATCAAGCAGACTTCAACGCAGGCTGTCCAAGGATACACAAGAGTCCTTAAATAAAATCAACAGTGAACAACAAGGATCAAAGTCAACAAGCAACCAAGGAGATTCATCGCCAACCAGAATAAACAAGGATATCCAAAGTCAATCAAGGATCAACCAATGATATTCAAAGTCAACCAGGATCAACCAACGATATTCAAAGTCAACCAGGATTAACCAACGATATTCAAAGTCAACCAGGACCAACGATACGCAAAGTCGACCAGGATGAACTAACGATACACAAAGTCAACCGAGAAAACTTAGTCATCAGTCCTCAAGGACACCCCGAGTCAAGAAACCTACGCATAGTCAACAAGTTATCAAGGATACCTAGGATAATTAGCCCGTGGCAATATTTGTCATTTATTAAAATTAAACAATTAAAATTAATTGTTCAATTTCAGCAACGTTCTATTTGGATACTCTAGCAACATGGGTGTCAAATGGATCACGTATCGCCGAAAAGCTGAACTAGAAAATTTCTTTACGGAATTTGGATTAACCCAAGGCGGCACCGTGGAAGAAATGCGCAGCCGATTTTCCAGTTTAGCCTCCTGAGAAGACCATAAACCAGACGTGCTTGCACGCCTAGCAGAATTAGAAGCCCACTATGGACAGACGGCAACCATCGACAAGAGCCTGGATATTAAACCACGATCACGTTCTGTATCTCCCGCAAGGTGCACAGAGCATACAATCGAGATCGAGATACCCAGGAATCAGGACATTGATAGAAGAGCTTCACCGGCACGCTTATGTCCACCACAAGCAACCACAGCAGGCATGTCAACTACATTACGAACCACGGAAAACCTCAGCCCATCGACCATAGCAGATAAAGTGTCCAAATGGGGCATTAGCTTCGATGGGACAACCGATCTTTATTTTCTAGAAAAATTGGAAACACTTGCAGCCACGTATCGCATCCATACTGAGTCATTACCAAGAATGATGTCAATTATTTTATCTGGCCGAGCCGAAGGATGGTGGCAAACCAGCGGATTACTAGAATGGCTGAGCTTCAAGCAAGGATTTCAATTTTTCTTGCCACCCCGATACTTCGAAAAACTGAAGAATGCTATTCGAACCAGAAAACAACGCACAGATGAACCATTTAAACAATATTTGGTCGAGCTTCGTCTCATGATGCGAAGAGCCAATTATAACGGACCACAAGAATTGGAAAGCATCTATGACAACCTACATCCCGAGTACCAGCTGTACACTCGTCGCAGGGATTTTCAAGATTTAACCGAGCTAACACGGTTAATTGTCAACTATGAGGTCATACGAAGCCAAATTTCCACAACTTTTACAACTTCTTTTAATTCCCAGGTCAATATGTCCTCTGCCTACGACAACCAGGTTCAACAATTCTTAGATGTACCCAGAGCAGAGCCACGCAAGAACAGGATTAACAACAAGTCCACCTATCAGCCTGGGGCTGGACGCCAAGCCAACAGATCTAACGTCTACCAACTGGCAGACACACGCGTAGATACGCAACGCGCCTGCAGGAATTGCAGTGAACAGGGACATTTTGCCAACCAATGTACCAACCGACGCAGACTTTTCTGCTGGGAATGCGGAAGAAGAGGCATTCGAACCATAGAATGCTGCAAACGTTCGGGAAACGCCGAGCGCATTTGTTTGAACGGGGATAAAAAAAAAAGAAAGCGCCAAATCATCCCCAAGTATAAGCCGACTTCAATTTGCTGAAAGACGTCTGCTAGCGTTAATACAAATCAATGGTCACGAGATAAACGCAACGTTGGACTCCAGAGCTACAAGAAGCTTCATCAGCCATTCTTTGGCACAACAAGTATCAGCCACCGAAGACTGGAAACAAATACGCGCCGCTATCAACTTAGCCGAAGGATCTCGCAAGGAGATCACCCAATCCATCGAAGCCGACGTGTGGTTAGGAATATCACACACCAAGTTACCATTGTTAATTCTACCAGGCATTATGGACCAGATGATTATGTGCTCTGATTTTCTACGTGGTATTGGCACCAAGATCCAATGCGAAGAAAATTTCATCAAATTGGAACCTACTGTAACACAGTCCAATGGATCATTCACCCGAGTTGATACTATCACAGAGTCTAGTATCAGGCCACCGACCAAGTCGACGATAATTACCAGCCGTGACCCACAGCCCAAGTTAACCACAGATGACCTAACGTTCTACCAAAGGAACAAAAGCCCAGCGGAGAGTTGGACCAGACGTGCAGCTCTACCTCCCCCATCGGACCATGCGATAATGAACAACCCTTTCCGCAAGCAAGTAGAAGGAAGACTCTCACGTAAGTCAACGAAACTAAGTTTAATAACCACAACACTGCCAGTGACCCCCGAAGATACTAAACCAAGTGAACCAGGAATGCATGAATCCCCACCCCCGATCGAAGACCCTAGCTCAACTCAACTTATAGAAGAATTTTTGGCACAAGAGCTGCCTAAAGTCGACACTTAAAAAGGTGTCACCCACATAGCAGAGCATGTTATTACAATGAAGGACGACCGTCCCATTAAGCAGAGATATTACCCCCGTAATCCAGCACAGCAGAAGATCATCACTGATACCGAAGAACAGCTACTGCTGGAACGCCGCATAGAACCATCGAAAAGCCCACACAGCACCCCCATCGTATTAGTGGGTAAGAAAACTGGTGATATGCTCATGTGTTTAGATTTCAGGCAACTCAATGCCCAATCTATACGAGACGCCTACCCTCTACCCAGGATTAATCATATATTAGAGAAAATTCGGCACGCGAAGTTCATCTCTACATTGGACCTCAAGAGCGGATACTGCCAAATCCCATTGGCCAGATCCAGTCGCGAATGCACAGCTTTCACAGTCCCCGGTCGTGGGCTGCTTCAATGGAAAGTTATGCCACTTGGACTACATTCAGCAGCCGCCACATTTCAACGCGCTTTGGACAGCGTAATAGGCCCCGAAATGGATCTTTTTGCTTTTCGCAAATAACGCATCTACGAGAAGTTTTTCGCAGGCTACGAGAAGCTAACTTGCGTATAAACCAAGCAAAATGCAGGTTCTTCAAGCGCAGGATACAATTCTCCGGACACGTTATCAGCGAACAAGGAATTCACACCGATCCTGAAAAAGTAGCCGCAGTGCGCGAGCTATCACCCCCAACCAATGTACGCCAGCTTCGCCGATGCCTAGGCCTCGCCTCCTGGTATCGCCGCTTCGTTCCAGAGTTCTCCAACGTCGTTCAGCCTAACACTAAATTGCTGAAAAATAATGCCAAGTGGAAGTGGGATCTTGAACAACAAGCCGCATTTGAAGAGCTGAAATCTCGACTAACTTCTGCTCCCATATTAGCGATTATGGATTGGGTGCAGTCCTGACCCAATACCAAGAAGGTACAGAACGAGTAATAGCGTATGCCAGCCGACGACTACTTGCTCCCGAGGAAAACTACTCAGCAACTGAGAAAGAGTGCCTCGCCATCGTATGGGCAATACGCAAGATGCGCTGCTATTTAGAAGGCTACCGATTCGAAGTTATCACGGATCATCAGGCCCTTAAATGGCTCAACTCCATAGATAATCCAACAGGACGCATCGCTCGTTGGGCCCTCGAACTACAACAATACGAGTTCGACATCCAGTACCACCGAGGGAAGCTAAACATAGTAGCAGACGCCCTCTCTCGACAGCCCTTAGATGTGTTAAACAGCATACAGGATACCCTGCCAAAGTGTACATGGTGGCGTAAAATCAAACGCCAAATCGACGAACAACCTGACCAGTTTCCCGACTATCGATACGAAGGTGATCAACTCTACCGCAGGAGAGATCACCACCCCGAAGAAGATGACCCCATTCCATGGAAGCTATGTGTACCATAAGGAAACTGAGAACGACTACTACAGGAATGCCACAATGAACCTACAGCAGGGCATTTAGGAATCAGGAAAACAATAAGCAGAATAGCCCAGAAATACTATTGGCCTGGATTCTTCCGTGACGTCACACGTCATGTTTGCAGCTGCATAGAATGCCAAAGATACAAAGTGGATCAAACAAAACCAGCAGGAAGGATGTTCACACGCCAAGTCAAGGAACCATTTAGCATAGTATGCACGGATTTTGTCGGCCCTCTACCCCGGTCGAAACAAGGTAACACAGTCTTGTTAGTCTTTCTAGATGACTACAGTAGATGGGTGGAGCTCGTACCTCTGCGTAAAGCTACCACTACTGCATTGGAAAAGGCTTTCCGAGAGAGGATCATCGGACGATTCGGAACTCCCCGCACTCTCGTCTGCGACAATGGAACGCAGTTTACCAGTAAATCATTCAGAGAACTTTGTCAACGAGCTGGAGTGGAACTTCAGTACACCGCACCGTAGAACCCCACCGAAAGAGCTAATCGAACTATCAAGACGATAATAGCTCAATACCTAGGAGAAGACCAGAGCAATTGGGACCAACTACTCCCCGAATTCACATTAGCTATTAACTCAAGCGTATGTGATTCTACAGGATTCACCCCAGCCTTCCTAGTGTTGGGAAGAGAACGTATTCCTGGACCATTATACGATGAAACTACTCCTGGCCATGGTCACCCGAATCCCGAACACAACGCATGGCTGACGTATTCAAATTGGCCCAGACCAACATGCAGCAAGCATCATTAGACCAAAGCCGGCACTATAACCTACGACGCCGAGAATGGAGACCAGCCGTTGGCGATCTGGTCTTACTTAGAGAACACCATTTGTCTAAAGCCGCAGAAGGCTTTGCAGCTAGAGGTGCCAAACAATCGATGGCACTATCGTCATCATCGATGGTAGGGCACTATCGAGCAACTGAACTATCGATGATTCAAAGTCGCGATAGTGGACGATAGTATCGTCAAAAGATCGATTTACACATCACCAAGCATCGCGCTTTTTTTATTTGTGGCGTCGCTTGTGTACAAATATTAAAAAGTGTAAAGTTGTAAAGTATTTAAAATAACAAATTGTAAAAATATATAAATGGATCGCTTTCTTAAACGAGGTAATACATTTTTCAAATTTGTAAGAATGCTTAGAACACTTTTGTCAAATTTTAGGACGCAGTTCTGCAGCAAGTTGCGATTGCAACAGCAGCGACAGCGAAAAAATTTTGTGTTGGAGAAGCCTGCACAAAAAAAGATGAAGCAAGCAAGTCGTCCCTGCCGACTTTGAGTATACCCTGTACCAAGTAGAGGAACTTAATTAAATCAAACTCCTTAAAATTTGCCATCAGTTCAAACTAGAATTCTCCTCACAAGCGGCAACAACCAACGCATGCTATCTCGCTCACACTTACTACGCAATGTCGTACTTGGCATTTCAGTACAAAATGTATATAGAATATCTCCGATATTTTTTGTCCGATTTTAACGAAATTTGGTCAGCTGATACCTTTTGGCCATATTATTAGGTGTGCCAAAAGCAATACGCTACCTTTAATTTTACTCTAGTTATTCGTTTTTCCTAAATTGCGGGGGCGGAAGTGGGCGTGGCAAAAATTTGAAACAAACTTGATCTGCGTAGACACTACACCAATGCTGACACCAAATTTGGTTGCTCTAGCTCTTATAGTCTCTGAGATCCACGTGTTCATACGGACGGACGGACGGACAGACGGACGGACAGACGGACAGACGGACATGTCTCAATCGACTCGGCTGTTGATGCTGATCAAGAATATATATACTTTATGGGGTCGGAAATGTCTCCTTCTGCCTGTTACATACATTTTAGCGACTTTAATATACCCTTTTACCCTATGGGTACAGGGTATAAAAAATAAAATTTCGGATGTGTGGAATTATTTTAAAAGATCTGATGATAAGAAATTTGCTAAATGCCTTAGTTGCGCCAAGGAGTATAAAACCAGTGGCAACACATCAAACCTGCATGATCACCTTAAACGGTTTCACCCGAATTTGGACAAAAATGCTCCTGATACACAAGTGGCTGAAGATGTTGTACAAGACGAGAACATTGCGTCTTCCACCAGCAGCTGCAGGTCAAGCATGCGGTCAGTATAGTCATACTTTAAAAGGGCTGTGTTGTATGAATCAAACTCCAAGCGTAAAAAGGACTTAGATGAACTCGTAGCAGAGATGGTTGCTGAGGATATTCAGCCCTTTAGCATAGTGAATGACAAAGGATTTATTATATTAATTACAGCCTTAGATCCACGTTACAAGCTTCCCAGCCGTTGTTTAAAAAAACGACGGAAAAATTGTCAACAATTTTGGAGCAGGTTTCGAATACTGCTATCACTTGCGATATGTGGACATCTAGTGCTAACGTGAGCTTTTTAACGGTAACGGTACATTTTGTACATGAGTACGGCATCAAAACGGCATCGCTAGCAACCAAAAAACTGATCGATACTACAAATCACTCGTCGCAAAATATTGCAGACACTTTAAGAGATATATTAACATCTTGGCATATCTTTGAAAAAACTGTCTGCATTGTAACTGACAATGCAAGCTCAATGCTGAAAGCATGTGAAATTTTAAAAATCCAAAATCTGCCATGCTTTGCTCATACAGTTAATTTGGTAGTCCAAGATGGCTTGAATCTCAACCACAACGATGTCGCAAACGCGTTGTTTGCAAAATGTAAAAATATTGTAAAATTTTTTAAGAAAAGTTCAATTGCGAACGAAAAATTGAAACAAGTTCAAGAAAATTTTGCATATACCCTATTGCAAGAAACCCCAACAAGGTGGAACAGAGAGAGTTTTATTAACCCATGAAGCCATTGCCAGTGTGCTATTATCAACAACAAATGCACCATTACCATTCACTGCAGAGGAAATCAACGTGTTGAAAGATATTGACAAAATATTAGCATTATTTAAGAACGTGTCCGAAAAAGTTTCTGGTGGCAAATACGTTACAGTGTCATTAATAATACCATTGGCATATGGACTATATCGGCAAATTGTAAATCTTTCATCTCAGTTGGCAACTGCGGTAGGCAAATCTATGAAAGATGCTATGTTGGAGTCGATTAAAAAACGACTATCTGTATATGAGCTACGCACGGTAACAAGGATAGCTACGATTTTGGATCCACGCTTCAAAAAATATGGGTTTCAATCCAACGCAAATGCTGAACAAGCAGCAAGTATCTTGGAAAATGAGTTGGTCAATTTGGGCAATTTGACTCATGTTGAAAACCCTGTCAGTCTGAAAGCAAGCACGACCACTGCGGACCCAATTTTTGATTTTTTGAATCAACGATGTGCTACTAAAAAGAGTAATGTTCGATCTGATGCAATCGTTATGAAAAGACAGTATCTGGAGAGAGACATAGCCCCAAAGGAAATGGACCATCTTTAATGGATCAAGGTAAAATTAATAAATCAATCTTCGATACATAAAACTAAGTTTTGGTAATACATTTGATTGCAGGTCAACCAGGTGGATTTTCCTTTATTAAAATTACTGATGTATAGATATTTATGCATCCCCGCAACGTCTGTGGAGTCGGAAAGAGTTTTCAGCAAGGCGGGACAAATTGTTTCTGATAGGCGAACACGGCTTAAAGAAGAAAATGTGAACGTTTTGTTGTTTTTAAACAAAAATCTTTCACTATAATAAATAAATCATATTATAGTTTTCAAGTTTTAGCTTTTAAGTCGTTTATAAGGCTTTTGTATTTTTAGTATTTTTTTTCCTTAAAATGTAATTTCATAAAATGTAAGCAATGTTCCTTAAACTTATAAGTTCAATATTTTGGCAGAAGAGACCTATAGCCTGTACTCTTACTTTTTTTTTCCAAATGTAAATTACTCACACTTGTGAAAATATATAGTTGTTTTAAAGCGTTCCATATGAATTAAAAAAAAAAATCAAATTGTTTTTTCCTACAAATTTCAATGATTTTCAATCACAGTTTTTTATTGCGACTATCGACCACTATCGATGGTACTATCGACCACCATCGATGGTTTCAAAATTACTATCGTCCACAATCGATGGCGCCCACCATCGATAGTTTGGCACCTCTATTTGCAGCCAAACTGGCCGCGAAGTTTGACGGGCCCTACCAAGTAATCAAGTTTATTTCCAGAAACATAGTCCGCCTACAAGAAGCCCATGGAAGACAGCGACGCACAGCAAGCATAGATGACCTCAAACCATTGCAACAAACAGAGGCCCAGCAGACATTCCCATGAATCAGAAGAAGCCAATATACCAGAGATGAGTCAACTCACAGGGGCCACTTGATGGAGAGTGTGCTCTCCCAACGTCCCTGTCCCCCTTAGGGGGGATCTCTTCAACGTTATCCGAGGACGTTCTGCGCCAACAGGCAAGAGTAATCATGAGCAACGTTCATGGTTAATTTAAGTTAGCATGTCATTTTTATTTTTAAGATATCTTTCACCCTTTGTAAACCACACTGATAGGGTAATAGGGTATCAACTATAGGGTATCACAAGTCAGAGTATTTAATGTATATTTTTCACAGCAGCATGACAATGCCAATCTACAGCGTCGAAGAAATCGTTGCCATTATCAGGCAGTTGGTGTCAACCTGGGAGGCGGAGTTCGCTAACCCTGAGTCGCAACGCGAGCCCACCCCACGGTTGGACCAACCCACGTAGCCCTCGTCGAACGATCCTCCCGCACCTGTAGCCCGAGACAAGCCCTTGGAGGCAGAGACATACAACTGTTTCCAGCTAGTAGACGCCCCCGAGAGACCGACAATACAATCGGTACAAGTACTTGGCTTCCACATCGAGTTAGTAGATCTTGCCTGCTTCGACCCAGGCAAATTCGCCAACTACAGAGGATGGAGTCCTTCGCCTCAAGTCCAAGATCACGCAAACGATGAGGACAGAGAAACGCCGCCGTACCCACTAAGATCACCGATGGACTCGCCAATGCAGTCTCCATCCCCAAACTCAAGGCGGTTATCACCATGCTACCGCTCTCCGTCGCCCTACAGCCCTCCAGGTGGAAGTCCGTCCCGTCATGCCATCGTCGATCCCGAGACGGGAGAAATCTGGGTACCACCGATTCCCGAGATTCACATCAGCATGGAAGGTCACCTCGATACCTACGATCTACTGATGAGACCATTTCCGAGCCACCCAGTCCACTAGCACCTTACCCCGATTTCGAAGACATTTCGCCACCTTCTTCACCCGTCTTTCCGATAGTATCGGATACCCCTGATTCACCCCGATTGAACGAGTCCGTAGTCAATTGGCAACCTATACCAGATGGATGGAGACTAAACGAATAGCAGACACAGTCCCTGAAGAATTGATTACCGAAGTCCAGAAGCGAGGACGGCGGGATAAAGATACACGAAGTAGCCGGGATGGTGTACAAGGTGCACGTCAACCCATCACAGCGCGTCACAGTGTCATTTCTTCGTCCAGCCCACCCGAAGTAAAGGGGGGCGTGACGAAGCACTTTTCAAAGCTTCGCCCCAATGAAGGGGATATATATACATTCATTTCATTGTTATTATTTCTAGTTTAATTAGTATTAAGTTAATGAAGTCCTATGAATTAATTATAAGTTTAGAATCTGAATTGTTGTTAGTATTTTTATTTGTCGAACTAGTTCCCCAGCAGAGCATCTCTAAATCAGACCACCGCCAATACACACACACATACATACACATACATCGGGCGAGAACACATATTGAAAGTGAAAGTCTTGTTTAAAATCGCTCCAGCGTTTTCGCCACAAGTTGGGTGGCCCGTGTAGCTGAAAAATACAAAGTACTGCTTAGGAAGCGCATACAAAACCACTTTTTCCTGATTTTCGACTGCCCAGGCTGGCGTCGGCATCGACCTCAAAATCCTCCTTTTCGCGCCTCTCCCGGATTTCTGTCTGTGTGGGTGCGTAATTGATAAAAAAAAAATTTTTCCTTTCTCCGATTAACTCCAGCGCTGGTTGCTATTTATCGCCACCGGACAGCTGACTGATCCAGTGTGAAATCATAGGGGGTCCCCCAAGCCCGGCAGGTGGCGCCACAGGGGTTCTCACTTTCAGTTTTAAATTCAAATTCAAAAATACTAACCGTTAAAATTCTAAAGCCAGCTAATTTTGAATTTTATTTTGGAGTACCAACATCAATATATGGAGAAAATTGTAGCTTCTATGGACCAATTGCACCGTCTTGATGGCGTCGATGCTGACAAATCAGCTGAGGAGGCGATCTTTGGTAGGCGCTCGAGGCTCAGTGAGTCGCCAATGGCGCCAACAAAACCAGATAATAGTCCAGAGGAAGCACAACGAGCCTTAAAATGCGCTTTCGACACGGAAATTCCTGAGCTAGATGAATTAGGCAGACTTATACTCGAAATGGCAAACACCTTTAATAGGAAAGAAGATGGAAAGCCCCCGGTGCGCCACATTAATATGAGCACCAAACAGGCTATTGGGCGCATGAAGGAGTTACACGAAATGCTTTCCCTTAAGCTGCTGGCGGGCGACATCCCAAAAACTAAGAAAAATAGTAGCAAAGGGACTCAGACCACACCATAGGTTAAAGCTAAAGGTGATTCTAACGCAAAAATCATCGCAGACAGCGTTAACCTGAGCGACACCCCCAAACGGCACAGAGAAGATGAGACAGCACAGCGCAAAACACCAGCTAAACGGCCACGAAATGGTGCTCATTCGAAGACGTCGTATGCAGCCCAACTAAAACAGCAAACTTTCAACTCTCAACGTAAGTCCGTATCAACAGGGATTCCGAAAGAAACTGAGCCCAAGTGGCAAAAAGTAACAAACACGCGGCAAAAAAAACAGAGAGAGAGAAAAGGCAGATCGGAAGCCATCCTGATCAAGGCGCAAGAGGGTTACTCCTACGCCCAGATTCTTGGCATGGTTACAAGAAGAGATGACGGAAAACTAAATGGAGTCAGAGACAAAGTCAAGCGAAAAACAGAAAAACAGCAAAAGGGGAACTCCTGCGGGAATTAAGTGACAATGGTGGTGGCAATACCCAATTACTCAAAAACGAGATCAGCCAAGTTTTAGGCCAACTGGCCAACGTAAGAGCAGTTGGAGACGAAATTTGGCTTGAAGTGCGAGATCTCGACTGTCTGGCCACTGTCCCAGATGTAGTTGCGGCTATTGAGACTGAATTGGGAACCAAATCCACTCAGGTGAACATTAAGAGCCTCCGGCCGACGTATGGCGACACGCAGATGGCTATTCTGAGTACGCGAAACTGCACTGATGCTCCTACAAAAAAAGAGCATAAAGATTGGATGGTCAAGTTGCCGCATAAAAGAAAGGCAAGGGCAAAGATGCTACAAATGCCTTAATTTTGGCAACGTAGCAACCGATTGCACTAGTAAAATTGATCGGACTAACTGGTGTCTAAAATGTGTGGACAAACATGCCACAAAGCCGCCGAGTGCAAAAATGAGCCGAAATGTTTCAATTGCGCAGCGGAAAATCGCACCGATATTAAGCACTACGCAGGCAGTCGAAACTGCCCACTGGTGAATAGAGGCGAAGAAAGGAGAAGTTAAAGTCAAATATGAAGATACTCCAACTCAACTTAAACCACTGTGCAACGGCGCAAGATATACTGGAGCAAACTGTTAGAGAACTAAATGTTGACATAGCGATTCTGGAGCGAGACCTACAGAAGACGTGTAGGAAATACATGGTTCGGTGACAACGCTGGGAAGGCAGCAATTTGGCTCTGTGGCAGAAATTTACCACCTGCACAAATGCAGTATGCTTCAAATGGCTTTGTGCGAGTCAAAATCAGCGATACTTGGATATATAGCTGCTACTTGTCACCAAGTTTACGTATTCGCGAATTTGAACAGATACTCGATCAACTTGCTACTGATGCAAGAGATAAGAGAAAAATTATAATCGCTGGCGATTTTAATGCCTGGTCGGAGGAATGGGGCAATAGCCAAACAAATACCAGAGGCCGCGCTCTAATGGAAGCTTTCGCTGCTCTAGACATCGCCGTGCTTAACACTGGATCTGAGCATACTTTTCACAGAGCTGGATACGGCTCTGTAATTGATGTCACATTTGCAAGCCGGCAGTTAATTTTTTCCACCAAATGGGAAATTTGCAAGCGCTATACGGCGAGCGACCACTCTGCCATCATTTGTATTGTAGGCAACTGCTCAACTCAAAGACCAGCAGGACTGCAGAGATGTAGGCTGTATAAAATTGATACTCTCAATCCATCCGCCTTTAGGTCGGCCTTCGTTATCCCACCTCTGAGTGGTGACGCGAACAACTATGCCAAGCAAATTTCGGAAGCAGTGGTAGAAGCTTGCGACGCCAGCATCGAGATCAGCAGGAGTCACAGTCGGCGTCAACACTCAGTTTACTGGTGGAATGCGGATATAGCGGAGTTGAGGAGAAAATGCCTGAAGACTAGGAGAAGATATCAAAGAGCACGAGGTACGGAAATCTTCTCCACGCTTCAGCTGGATTACTCACAGAGGAGACGTGATCTGAAGAATGCCATAAAAGAGAGTAGACATAAATGCTTTTTAGACCTTTGTGATGCTGCGGAAAACGACATCTGGGGAAAAGCTTTCAAAATGGCAACAAAAAAGCTTAAAGCAAATAGGCCTGCTACCCCAGACGAGGCCGAGATGAAAAATATCGTAGAAACGCTCTTTCCGAATACTTCATCGGTACCCTTAAGGAGAGTCCTCAAACAAATTACTCCAGAGGAAGCGCAAGTTAGCCAAGAAGAAGTGATCACAGCCGCTGCAAATATAAATGATAATAAAGCTCCAGGCCCAGACGGGATACCAAACAAGGCCTTGAAACTCGCTGTCTGCCTTGCTGCGGATAAATTTGCTGAGGTATTCAGCAAGTGCATCTCTGAATGCTCCTTTCCCAGCTGCTGGAAAGTTCAAGACCTCTTATTACTACCGAAACCTTCGGCTTAGGTCTACTATTTGTCTTTTAAACTCGCTTGGAAAAGTACTGGAAAAGCTACTAGTCACACGCTTAGAGACCACTATCAAACATGCAGGAGACCTGTCTCCAATTCAATTTTGTTTTCGTAAAGGTAAATCAACAATCGATGCACTACAAATAGTTGTAGATATTGCCGCTAAAGCCATTGAGGGCCAACGTTGGAAAGGAGGAAATAAAAAGTACTGCCTGATCACTACGATGTTAAAAACGCATTTAACACAGCCAACTGGAGTCGTATACTTGACGCCCTACATACGTTCCAAGTGCTAGAACATCTTGTTCATATGGTTGAGGATTACTTTAGAAATCGAATCCTCCGATACAATACCCAGAAGGGCACACGTATTTACAAAGTACAAGGAGGAGTTCCGCAGGGCTCAGTACTTGGCCCCCTCCTATGGAATATTATGTATGACGACATTCTGCGGCTACAGCTTCCGCCCGACACAAAAATAATTGGCTTCGCTGACGACGTAGCACTTGTTGTTGTGGCTAAGCATCTCCACGATGCGGAAGCGAAGACGGTGGCATCTGTGGGCATAATCAAGCAATGGCTCTGCAACGCAGGACTCGAGCTAGCAGATCAGAAAACAGAGACTGTCCTAATTAGCAGTCGAAAAGCAGTTGAACCTGCCGAAATTGTGCTAGATTCATGCACCATTAAATCTACGAGGTGCATCCGATATCTAGGGGTATTGCTAGACACCCGCCTCTCCTTTAAGGAGCACCTGGCCAACGTTAACAGCAAGGCAGCGGAACTAGGACGAAGCGTCAATCGCATCCTGCTAAATTCAAGAGGTCCTAGACAAGGCCAACGTCTGCTTTTAATGAACGTGCTTAAGTCGACCATCCTGTACGGCGCCCCGGTTTGGGCAAACGCGATGAGAAGCAAAACATATAGAAAAGGCATAGAGGCCACTTATCGGCTCGGCACTCTGCGAGTCTATCGTGGTTTCAGAACTATTTCTGATGACGCCGCACTGGTGCTAGCGGTTATGGCGCCAATTGATCTTGTAGCCCTTGAGGCCTCAGACATTTTTTCAAAGAGGCAGAGCAACGAATGGACACCAACTGCAAAAAAAGCAGCGAAGGAAGAAGCCAGAAGAGCTAGCTTAGAGGAGTGGCAGGCCCGATGGGACAGTTCTACAAAAGGCAGGTGGACATATAGGCTCATTCCTGATATAGGCGAATGGCTAAGCAGGCGTCATGGAGAGGTGACATTTGAGCTGACACAAATACTAAGCGGTCATGGATGTTTCAGATCATACCTGCAGCGCTTTGGCCATGAAAACAGCCCTGAGTGCACTATGTGCCTAAACGGAGTTATTGAGGACTCAGAACACATAGTCTTTCAAACTGCGGTGGGCGAAAAAGTCACAGCCAGAAATCTGGTCAAACTTATGACCTCTAAGCAGAAGCACTGGTCAGCCGTCAGCACTTATGCTTCAAGCGTAGTAAAGGAGCTTCGTGTTCTGGAAAGGGCACGCAACACTGGAGGGCCATAAACAGCCCGCCATAGTCCTGCGAAGCAATAACCCCCGTTAGTCCCGCAGGCCTCCTATGGCACCAAACTTTACTATCTCTCTATCATTGTTCCTTATTTTTCTCTCTGTTCTATCACCTATATTGTCTAGTCCTCTTTAATTTAAAATTGTTTTGTTAAGTTTTAATTTACCTTAAATAAACGAATTAAAAATAAAAAACATACATCGGGCCACCAAAGAAATGAAACAAGCAATGCAACGGGACTTGCCCAAAAGTCGCCAGTTGCTACTGCGCAGTTTCTATTGCCTCTTATATACATATGTACGCATGTCACGCCATATATATATGTATGTAGCAATAGGAATTGCAACGGGACTTGCGAATGAAGACGGCAGAGTTTTTGCGCAGTTTCTTTTGTTCTAGAAACTTCTAGACGCCTAAGCTACGCATGTTTTTCGGCGACTGCATCGATCGCGTCATTGGCAAGTTTTGATTGGTCGTTGCCGGCGTCGGCGACAAAATCAAAGGCCAAGGGCTGTCGAAAATTAAATCGACAGATCAGTTGAGCTAGGACCGAGAAAGAGATAAGTCAGAAGCAGTAAAAGTGCAGTGCGTGAACAAAATATATCGAGTGGAAGCAAAGTGTCCCCAACGGCCAAGACAATAATCACCAAATACCAGGAATAAACAACAAAGTAATCCAGAAGACTGCAGAGACACAAAGCTAAACAACGTCACCAGATACAGAGCTAAGCAAGGGTGTGTACAGCGGGTGAGTCTAACCAGTGGCCAACCGGGCTACCCCATAACCAGCTTATTAGGTCAGAGTGTGGTAAAACAATAGCAGGTTAGATATAAGTAGTGTTTAGGTCCAAAAGACATTAATAAACTTTATAATGTTTGACCCCGAATCTCAAAAACCAGTCTTAATCATTTTATCCTCAGCGTTACATCCTGTCACTTTAGTTCCCTCTATTATATAAATGTTTACGTACTGTACGTGCATGTAGTGTATGTTTCGTAGTATTTGTATTTTATGTAGGGAGCCATGTAAATCATATTAATCCTAGTCAATGTCCGGGTGACACCCCAATTGGCTAGGATAATATTATTTGTCTAGTGCTACCCGACTAAGAACTTTTATCAGACCAATGTCCGGGTGACACCCTAGTTGATCTGATGAAGATTCTTGGGCCCTTAGTAGTTCTGTTGTACTTGTAGCGATTCGGGATAATTCCTATTTTATTTAAGCCAATGTCCGGGTAACACCCTAGTTGACTTAAATAATAGGAATTATCCAACGAGTCGCAGCTGGATAATTCAAACAGGCCAAGGTCCGGGTGACACCCTACTTGACCTGGTTGAATTGACTGGGCTAATCCCAATGTGCTTGTTTCTCAAGTTAAACTAAAATTTTCCTCACAAGCAGCAACGAGCATTCTAGGCATTTCCGACCTCATAAAGTATATGTATTTTTGATCAGCCTCAATAGCCTAGTCTATAAAGACATGTCTGTCTGTCCGTCCATCCGTATGAACACGTGGATCTCAGAGACTACAAGAGCTAGAGCAATTAAATTTGGTGTCAGCATTTGAGTAGTGTCTACGCAGATCAAGTTTGTTTTAAATATTTGCCACGCCCACTTCCGCCCCGCAAATTGGGAAAATCAAAAAACTAGAGTTATGTCAGTAGTACTTAATATTATTCGGTGTGCGGTTAATACCCATCCAAAGGAATATTAGGTATATACGAAATATTTTATTCCACCGTAGAAAATGGTCCTAATCTTAATATTTTTAGTTTTGTCCCTCGTGTTAGTTATTATTCACTATAGGGTACAGGAAGATCGTTCAAGAAAATGCGGTCATCTTTTGTCTATACAAGTTTATGGTTATTTCTTAAAGTTGCCTATATTAATTCAAAATCTAGAGGTCTCGAGATTTATTTACAAACTTTTCTGTTACTAAAGGCCCTGGAGAGACTGAGATATATAAACCAGATAGAAAACTTCCTTACAACAGCAAATAAAATTAAAATTTAACATAATTACAAAATAGTAAATATTCAATAAACAATATGAAGTATTCGCTCGGAGTAGGCCAGCTGGCCAGACGCATTCTCAAAATCCTGAAATATTTTCTTGCTCCAGAAATATTTGTACAGAGTCAAATATTAATTCGACATAAACTCATTTGTTGGGTTACATAGACGAAATTATGAAAGACCGAGATGAACCAGCTGCAGAGTCCGATGCGATCAAATCCTCAAACGACATGAACGCCTTCTAGAAATAGCACTTTGCCCACAGTGTCGCACAGTGCTACAGATGAAATGTTTGCTACTCGAATGGGCGACTGTACAACTATTGAACGGCCAAGGGTGCCAGATCCTTCAACATAAGGGTGCGCCTACGCCGCCAGCACCTACTACAAAGAAAGCGAGTTTGCCAGTTTTAGCAAATACTGCTAATTTTAGCAATGGATTCACTCAGCATGGGATCATAGACAGGCCGCCAAGTACTGGGCTGCAATTTGCAAATACGGATTGGAGGAGAAATACATTCTCAGGCAAACCAGTGGAGTGGCTACTGTTTATCAGCCACTACGAACAATCCACAGGAAGACGTGGAATTAGCAACGAGAAGAATTTCATTCGTCTTCAAAAGTGCCTCAAGGTAGCTACTGGATGCCGTTCGAGGCAAACTGATGTGTCCTGAGACTGTTCCATATGCTGTTGGAACGTTAAGGATGCTGTATGACAGACCTGAAATTATCTATTCAAGTCTGCAACGGAAATTAAGGGAAGAACCAGCGGCACTGAAAAATTTGGATTCCGTAATACAATTTTCTTTGGGAGTGCAGAACTACTGTGCGACATTGGTGGCTATTAATTTAAAGGATTATTTGCATGACCCTGCATTGCTGGGCGATCCTATGAAGAAACTACCCAGCGAAGTTGGATTGGGAACGTTATCGTCTAGCACTACTAGGATATGTAGTCAAATTGTCCACCTTTGGCTTTTTTTTGTCGCAATATGCGCATCTATGGTCACGCCATATGCCTGTTAGAGAAACTCAGAGAAAGGCAATGCGGAATTGATAAATGCAAGCTTTTACCTAACGCTATGCTTCTTCAAGCATTTGAATTGAACAACAACAAACAGTCGACGATGCAGAGCTCCGAGGTTATGAAGCAAAACCAATCTGCGGTTTTGTTTCATGGCAACGAAACTAATAAAGTATTATTTCGATGTATTCTAGTCAAACTACATGGAAGGCAGCTAACTGTGTCCACCTATGCCGTATTTGATGAAGCTGCGGCCTGCTCACTGATGGAGAAAAGCCTGGCCGACGAATTGGGATTAGATGGTCCTGCCCAAAATCTATGTTTGAAATGGACTGGTGATGTAACCCAAACTGAAACGCTATCCAAGAGTGTTAGTGTTGGCGTTTTAGCAAGAGGTATGGATGCAGCACGTTACGTGCGTTAAGAGCGTGCGCACTATGGAGCTGTTGAAATTGCCTACGCAATCTGTCAAGTGTGAGATGATAGTTTCTTTTTTGTTTTTTTTTTTTTTTCGCGCGAATCCCAACGGGTGCACTAAGTGCCCACACATCCCGCCCAACCGAGGGGCGCTAGCCGCATAACGTATGGCTCGAGTCGCGGGACACTTCATACGTACAGACAAAAACGAAAACTAAAGCTAGCTACGAGCTAAAAAAGAAAGTAAAGTATTTTTTAGTACTGGAAAAGAGAGTTCTGTACTGATTACATAATAAAGACGATTATAATCAGAACAAAGAACTCG
The DNA here is from genome assembly GCA_018903615.1 of Drosophila neocordata. NCBI lineage: Eukaryota > Metazoa > Arthropoda > Insecta > Diptera > Drosophilidae > Drosophila > Drosophila neocordata. The sequence continues at coordinate 41,408 of JAEIGI010000143.1, forward strand.
GAAAGATTCATGTAGTAAATAATTAGTAAAAGAGCGTGAAAGAGATAGAGGTATAAAGTTTCTAGTAGGTCTACAAGGAACACTAAAATTTATTTGGTTCAATAGCTCGGGCGAGCCTATATCACCTTTAAAAAGCTTGTGCATAAAAATAAGGCCAAGCATTACTCTACGATTAGTGAGAGAAGGAAGGCCAAGTAAAAGAAGTCTACTAGAGTACGATGGCAAATTGACATTACGATCCCAGTTCAGACCACGAAGAGTAAAAAGCAAGAACTGTTTTTGAACCGACTCAATTCTTGCTTGATGTGAGGTGACCAGATGCAAGATGCATATTCTAAAAAATAGGATGGACCAGTGACGTGAAAACAATTTTAGTTGTATATGGATCGTCAAACTCCTTTGACCATCTCTTTACAAACCCAAGAACGCCCATGGCTTTACCGACGGTAGAGGAAATATGGGACTTAAACGTTAGTTTACGGTCCATCAGGACACCCAAGTCATACATCTCATTAAGACGTTCTAATGGTGTATCAGTAAGAAAATAAGTACCTAAATGCGGAGAATTTCTATAAAAAGTCATGACCTTGCATTTAGTTGCATTCAATTTTAATAAGTTATTATGACACCAAAGCTCAAGATTTTGAAGATCTCATTGCAATCGACAAGAAGAGGTAATGTCTTTGTAAGTAAGACAAAGCTTAACGTCATCTGCGTACATTAGAGCACGAGAATAACTTATAACAGAGGGAGGGTCATTAATGAAAAGGGTAATCAGCAGTGGTCCCAAATGACTACCCTGAGGCACCCCCGAAGTAACATAGATGGATCTGGAATATGACGATTTAAAAAGAAGCCTCTGAGTTCTATTTGTCAGATATTCACGAATCCAATTAATTAAAGGACTTGGAAAGCCAATACTATTTAATTTATAGAGAAGAAGCGTATGATTAACAGAATCAAAAGCCTTACTGAAATCAGTATATATGACATCAGTTTGCCTTGCATTTCTAAATCCTTCGACCGTTAAAGAAGTAAATTCTAAAAGGTTACTGGTAGTAGATCTACATTTCACAAACCCATGTTGAGATGGCGAAATTAGAGATCTACAAAAATGTTGCAATTGAGAAGTGATTAATTTTTCAAAAGCTTTAGGTATAGCGGACAATTTAGAAATACCCCTATAGTTGGATGCTTCCGATTTTTTAGCGCTTTTATGGAGAGGAACTATATAGGATTCCTTCCGGATAGCTGGGAACGTGGAAGATTTGACAGACAAAAGAAAAAGTTTACGAATTGGCTTACATAAAGCCTAGGCGCAAAATCTGAGAACGCAACCTGGTATTCCATCAGGACCAGGAGAGGACAGGCTTCACTTTCATCGATCGAAGGACTGTAAATGCAGTTAGAGCTTTTTACCTGGTAAGGATATGGAATGTCTGATCGATATTCCGCTGAGGAATAGGTTGTTGTAAAAAAGTCTGCAAACAAATCAGCGATGTCTTGATCAGAACTCGTTATATTGTTTTCAAGAGATAAGCATGATGGATAGACAGACATGTTTGGAATTCACAAAGCTATAAAATTGTTTAGGATTACTAAAAAATTCTAATTTACAACGCTGAAGGTAAACCTTATAGCATTGCGTATTACGCGTCACAAACTTTGATCGAGCGACTACGTAACGGGCATAGTCTGAGGACCGGCCTGATTTCTTGTAAATTTTATAACACCTCGATTTTACATTTTTTAGGTTAGTTAGCTCCAGAGAATGCCAGGGGGTCCTATAGGCCGACACTGGGATCCTCAGCGGTACACAAACCTTAAAAAGCGCACCAAGAGTGTTACAAAACAGAGAAATTGCTTGGTTCATGTTTGAACAACTATACAGGGAAGACCAATTAGTCTTAAGAATGAGCTCATTTAACTTACTAAAATTGGTCTTGCGAAAATTACGGGATTTAACCGCAGGACAGGCACCAACAGTCGGTACACGATACGGAAGATCAAAAGTTAACTCCAAAGTAGGATGAATACTATCTTCAGGCAGGACAAGAGGGTTTATTTTAGAAACTGCATCATTAGTGGAGTCGAGAACAAATATCAGATCCAAAGATCTATTATTCTTGTTACGCACTGGATTTATTTGAGTCAAAGATAACTCGAAAAGACCTTCAATAAAGCAATGTGAAATAGAAGGGAGCAACAAAGCAGATTCGTCAGTAAGGGACCATACTATTTCCGGTAGATTAAAGTCACCGAGAACAATCAACATGTCTCTATCAGACAGTAAAGATGAGATGTGTTGGATAGAAACCAAGTATTTAATGTACACCGCCATATCGGATTGTGGCGGGTTGTACGAGCAAGTAATGTAGACAGAGAAACTCTTGAGACTGACCTTGACACTTACAAACTCAAGTCCTCTTACGTTCTGATAGGCCAGATTAAGGGACAAAATTAGTTTTTCGGATGCTGATGTTCCGGAAGCAATAGAAGTAGAAGTGACAGGAAGCCTAACTGAGCCACGAGTTTTCTTTTTGGCCGTATATTCTTTCACTAAAATGTGATCCGGCCAAAAGCTGTTACTACAGATGCAGTCAAACAGTTCAACCGGCTCACTAATTTTAAAGGAAGGGATCTCCCTAGAATAATTAAATTTAAATTTTTGCACCGCTATTTTGGATGCTTGCATTTTTGTCTTAATGTAATCTACGACATCATCCGAAGAAGTTTCGGGATCAAGCCTAAAAACAAATATATGTTTCTTTGGTGATACTGCAGTAAGAGGCCTAATTAATTGTGTTCCTCTAACTGGGCAGCTGTTGGCAATAACCAAAATTTGCTGGAGCAGACAGACATAATAGTTTTATATTATATAAATATTTTTTTTAAAGCGAAAGAAAAAAAATCAAAGTTCAATAAAAAAAGCCAAAAGAAAAACTCACTCAAATTCGACACTTGGGTCAAACTTGAAGAGAGGATAATTATTAAATTAAAGAGAGCACTACACAAGTACACGTATTACGAGCGAGATCAAAAGAAATTAAGAAAAAAGAGCGGGAGAGCCAACCGCACTGCACATATAACAACAGTACGTAGGCGAGAGCGCGAGAGTGATTTTAAAGCGGGAAGAAGTACAAAAGCAAAATCAAAGATTAATACAGAAGAATAAGTTTAATGCTTTGATTTTGCGTTTATATGTCCAAACAAACAAAAAGCACTATGTTAGTAATTAGATAAACCACCACCAAACTATTGGACAATTTTTTAGGGCAGCGCGATGAATTGAATTTTAAAATTAATAATTTTGTCACGCACACACAAATGCCGCAACTGCTCGATCGGCCCTCGGTTTATTTTATTTTAAAATTTTCGAAATTGTCAATTTTTTTGAATGCGAAAAAAAATATTTTTTTTTTTTTAATTAAATTTTTTTTTTTAATGTGGAAATAAATTTTTTGGGTTAAATAATTTTTAAAATGTGGCTAATATTTTTTTTGGATTAAATAATTTTTAAAATGTGGCAAATATTTTTTTGTGGATTAAATTATTTTTAAAATGTGGCAAATATTTTTTTGGATTAAATAATTTTTTGGAAACGTGGAAATTAATTAATTATTATTATTTTTATTTATTTTTTTTTAAATTTAATTTCTCCTTTTTATTTTATTAATTCTCATTAAATCTCGGAAATATTTTCTTTCGATTTGTCATGGAGGGTATTGTGTCACTGTGCTTAAGTCACACAGTAATGTTCACTCTACAACTCTGACCGCTATGTGATTTCTTTTGAAAAAATTTTGCACTTTGTAATTTTAAATCAAATTAATTTTGCGCATTCTTATCGGATTAGACACAAAAACCGAAACAAGTTGCAAGTGCGGGAATTTGGTGCAAGTAGTGCGTGAAAATAATAATACAATCAAAATTGCCGCGAAGTAAATTTTCTATTTAAAAATAAATTTATGCAAATTAGAGGTGCCAAACTATCGATGGTGGGCGCCATCGATTGTGGACGATAGTAATTTTGAAACCATCGATGGTGGTCGATAGTACCATCGATAGTGGTCGATAGTCGCAATAAAAAACTGTGATTGAAAATCATTGAAATTTGTAGGAAAAAACAAACAATTTGATTTTTTTTTTTAATTCATATGGAACGCTTTACAACAACTATATATTTTCACAAGTGTGAGTAATTTACATTTGGAAAAAAAAAGTAAGAGTACAGGCTATAGGTCTCTTCTGCCAAAATATTGAACTTATAAGTTTAAGGAACATTGCTTACATTTTATGAAATTACATTTTAAGGAAAAAAATACTAAAAATACAAAAGCCTTATAAACGACTTAAAAGCTAAAACTTGAAAACTATAATATGATTTATTTATTATAGTGAAAGATTTTTTGTTTAAAAACAACAAAACGTTCACATTTTCTTCTTTATGCCGTGTTCGCCTATCAGAAACAATTTGTCCCGCCTTGCTGAAAACTCTTTCCGACTCCACAGACGTTGCGGGGATGCATAAATATCTATACATCAGTAATTTTAATAAAGGAAAATCCACCTGGTTGACCTGCAATCAAATGTATTACCAAAACTTAGTTTTATGTATCGAAGATTGATTTATTAATTTTACCTTGATCCATAAAAGATGGTCCATTTCCTTTGGGGCTATGTCTCTCTCCAGATACTGTCTTTTCATAACGATTGCATCAGATCGAACATTACTCTTTTTAGTAGCACATCGTTGATTCAAAAAATCAAAAATTGGGTCCGCAGTGGTCGTGCTTGCTTTCAGACTGACAGGGTTTTCAACATGAGTCAAATTGCCCAAATTGACCAACTCATTTTCCAAGATACTTGCTGCTTGTTCAGCATTTGCGTTGGATTGAAACCCATATTTTTTGAAGCGTGGATTCAAAATCGTAGCTATCCTTGTTACCGTGCGTAGCTCATATACAGATAGTCGTTTTTTAATCGACTCCAACATAGCATCTTTCATAGATTTGCCTACCGCAGTTGCCAACTGAGATGAAAGATTTACAATTTGCCGATATAGTCCATATGCCAATGGTATTATTAATGACACTGTAACGTATTTGCCACCAGAAACTTTTTCGGACACGTTCTTAAATAATGCTAATATTTTGTCAATATCTTTCAACACGTTGATTTCCTCTGCAGTGAATGGTAATGGTGCATTTGTTGTTGATAATAGCACACTGGCAATGGCTTCATGGGTTAATAAAACTCTCTCTGTTCCACCTTGTTGGGGTTTCTTGCAATAGGGTATATGCAAAATTTTCTTGAACTTGTTTCAATTTTTCGTTCGCAATTGAACTTTTCTTAAAAAATTTTACAGTATTTTTACATTTTGCAAACAACGCTTTTGCGACATCGTTGTGGTTGAGATTCAAGCCATCTTGGACTACCAAATTAACTGTATGAGCAAAGCATGGCAGATTTTGGATTTTTAAAATTTCACATGCTTTCAGCATTGAGCTTGCATTGTCAGTTACAATGCAGACAGTTTTTTCAAAGATATGCCAAGATGTTAATATCTCTTAAAGTGTCTGCAATATTTTGCGACGAGTGATTTGTAGTATCGATCAGTTTTTTGGTTGCTGTACTCATGTACAAAATGTACCGTTACCGTTAAAAAGCTCACGTTAGCACTAGATGTCCACATATCGCAAGTGATAGCAGTATTCGAAACCTGCTCCAAAATTGTTGACAATTTTTCCGTCGTTTTTTTAAACAACGGCTGGGAAGCTTGTAACGTGGATCTAAGGCTGTAATTAATTTAATAAATCCTTTGTCATTCACTATGCTAAAGGGCTGAATATCCTCAGCAACCATCTCTGCTACGAGTTCATCTAAGTCCTTTTTACGCTTGGAGTTTGATTCATACAACACAGCCCTTTTAAAGTATGACTATACTGACCGCATGCTTGACCTGCAGCTGCTGGTGGAAGACGCAATGTTCTCGTCTTGTACAACATCTTCAGCCACTTGTGTATCAGGAGCATTTTTGTCCAAATTCGGGTGAAACCGTTTAAGGTGATCATGCAGGTTTGATGTGTTGCC
>JAEIGI010000143.1:50000-75141 GCA_018903615.1 Drosophila neocordata
TACAATGGGTAACCATCATTTCCCGTTATGGTTTCAGCAAGCAGGTCTCTTGGGAATCGCTTGGAACACCTACCGTCGACCATACAGGGTGAATTGTAGTTGAAATGTCCGCAAGGTCCATGTATCATGTGTTTGGTAACTAATGCATGCAATTTTGGGTCAACTATTTCATCTGGAATTTCAGCTGAAATTATGGAATCAATCTCATCTGGCCTTATTTTGTCCGTCCGTTCGTATGAACACGTGGATCTCAGAGACTACAAGTGCTAGAGCAACCAAATTTGGTGTCAGCATTCGTCTAATAATGTCTACGCAAATCAAGTTTATTTCAAATTTTTTCCACGCCCACGTCCGCCCCCGTAATTTAAAAAAACGAACAATTGGAGTAAAATTAAAGGTAGCGTATTTTTATTTGGCACACCCAATAATATGGCCAAAAGGTATCAGCTGACCAAATTACATTAGCACAAGAAATATCGAAGATATATCTATGTAAAATTTGTACTGAAATGCTCAGTGCGACGTTGCGTAGTAAGTGTGAGCGAGATCGCATGCGTTCGTTGCTGCCGCTTGTGATGAAAATTTTAGTTTAAATTAATGCCGAATTTTTTAAAAATTTTTTCTACTTGGTACAGGGTATACTCAATGTCGGCAGGGACGACTTGCTTGCTTCATTTTTATATATATATATATATATATATGTCGGAGATTTGATAGGGTATTGTTGGGCATACCCTTTGATACCTTCTATGTTCTGTGGAACATGGTGTCTGTAACTTGGGCATACAGTTTTACAGTGACTTCTGTCATGTAGCTTTGTTAGTTATGCCTATCGTGTTAGTTTGACGGTGAGACATGTAAGTTTGGCAGTGACTGCTTAGTCATGCAGGTGCGTTAGTGTTGTGGAATAGTTTTATTTTTGGTTAACAATTATAGTTGGCTTTGAGCGGGACGTCAGATGAATCTGACGTCGAGTGTGGTCCGCTGTAATGCTGAGGCTAGTGAGACTGGGTAGTCAGTCAGAAACAGAACGCCAAGCAGCAAGGAACTCGCTACGCTCGGAGACTAATTAAGATGTCGGAAAATAAATAGAGCAGCCGATGATGCTACAACATATATATATATATAGATATATGTACATAATATATAATATATGATGTTTTATAATTCATGTGTATAGTTATAATGGAATATACATAACATTAGTATTAGTTATGTGGAAGAGTTTATGCGGTATATTAATTTGGAGTATTAATTCTGGATATATGTATGTATACAACAAAAGATAAATGTGGGTGTATATATATATACATATATAGTTATTAAGTTTATTTAATATAAAAGATTCCAGGAAGGAGGGACTTAATCATAAATAAACTACATTAAAGTATATGTAAAGAGGGCGGGAAATTAGGAATAGGTAGTATATGAGGGTGGATATTGGCAAAGCTAGGGAGCAGCGAATGCATTTGAGAGGCGTAGGCGTGATTTCACCAAGAGAGATGCATGGCACGAGCGGCCAAGAAGGCCGATGATAAGAGAAAATGATGGAAAGTTTTGGGCGGCAAATATTGGCGCGCGGAAAAGTACTGGCAACGGTGCATAATCCCACCACTTGTCCACCCTGGCTAAAGATGCCTATAAATAGACACGGCTGAGACACAGAGGATGATCAGTTAGAAAGCGAAGGAAACAAGCGAAGTATCACTTGGACCAGCAAGGTGCAAGTGAAGAATTAACAAGTGAAGATTTAACAAGTGAAGTAAATAAGCGAGGCCAACAAAGTGAAACATACGTGAAGAAGTAAATGTGAAGGGGTGCCGAGTCATATCGGAAAAGAATATCCATCCGTATCCTGGCTACAATTGAAGGTTTAAAGGCGGATTAGTTTTTGGTGGCAAGTAGGAAGACTAGACTAGACTAGACTAGAGCTATTCCTAGCAGTGTATTAAAATCTAGAAGCCATTCCTAGCAATGTATTAAAAACTAGGAGGTAGTCCTAGCAGATCACTAGGAGCTATTCCTAGCGGATCGTAAAAAACTAGGAGTTATTCCTAGCAGTATATAAAAGACTAGGAGTTATTCCTACAAGGATATTGAAGACTAGGAGCTATTCCTAGCAGTTTTGGCGAAGACAAGAGTATTCCTATAATAGTTAAGGAAGACCAGGAGTATTCCTGGCACAGGCAGAGAAGACTAGGAGTATTCCTAGCACAGTTATGGAAGACCAGGAGTATTCCTGGCACAGTGGGAAAAGACTAGGATTATTCCTAGCAGAATATTAGGAGTGTAGCAGGCGACAGGTATAGATAGACAAGACCAGGAGTCATCCTGGCAGCAGGAATACTTGCCACAGCCCAACACACAATCCGTCAATAAGTTTTCATGAAGTCAATAGCTCGTGCAGAAACTCTCTGGCCATACCAACATCGCCCAATCAAATTGCCAATAAAATTATAACGTATTGTTAAAAGAAAGAACAACTTGATTTTACTTTGCCTTCAGCAATTGGTGAAACCAATTGTGGTAATTTTACTTTGCCTTCAGCACAACATAATCCAGTAGATTCACCAGTGTATTTTAACGCCTTACCATATTTACAAATTGTTTTCATTTCCCCAATTGTTACCGAGCTGTCGGCATAATAATCAATTGCCGGATCATAGTGGAATGCAGCTCGTTCAAGAATCACAGGAGCACCGCGTCTGCGGATTCGCTCAATTTCATTATGTCTAGCTTGCTGTTGTTGTGATTGATGTGCACGAACTCGTTGCATTCTAAGCCTATCTCCTACATTGTCACTCACAGAAGAACGCAATTCTGACGTGCGGTCAACACGTGAGGTAGCTCTTCGCACATTTGATTGACTACGACGACCTATGACAGGTCGTCTTCTCCTCGGCATCGTAAATTGTAATTAATCAAAGTGAGAAATACTATGTATTTTGAGACTATGCAATTTTGTCGCGATTCATTTTCAATTTTGTTGAGTAACGGAACGGTTATTTATGGTTATTGAACTTTTGCGCTATATCTGGGAAAACTCGCTGAATTTTGAGTCTGTGATATGACAGAAATCTGTAAGTAATGTGATGAATACGGTCGAGGTGTAAGAGTCTGACGAAAATCACCTGACAACAGAATCATGGCCTCACCGAATATATTTTGGTTGTCACGAAGAAAAATGCTGTTTTGAGGATTTTCTCGGCAATTATTCGAATTCTTCTCAGCTTTTACACCTTCCCTAGACCTCCTCGAATAATTCAAGACCAAGAATAGATAAATCCGTTCAGCCGTTCTCGAGTTTTAGCGAGCAAACAGCAACTTATTTTTATACATATAGAGATAACATATGACTCCGAGATGTGTACTTGATTGTCATAATAACACATCACCTATAAAGGTTTTTTGCCACGCTTTCTTGAACTCGCCCAAATATGTTCGAAGGTACCACTCAACAAACAATTTTCATATGTATTTTAAAGGAAGAAAGAAAGTCGTCCTTGCCGATCTATAAAATGAAACTCCTTTAAAATTACCATCAATTATTCTAGTTATTTGTTTTTCCAAATTGGGGATTTGAAGTAAGCGTGGAAAAAATTATAATCAATCTTGATCTGAGGAGACACTACACGAACGCTGACACCAAATTTGGTTGCTCTAGCTCTTATAGTCTCCAAGATCTACGTGTTCATACGGACGGACAGACGGACATGCGGACATGTCTCAATCGACTCGGCTGTTCATGCTGATCAAGTATTTATATTGTTTATGGGGTCGGAAATGCTTCCTTCTCCGCATTACATACAATTTAGCGACTTTAATATACCGTTTTAACCAATGGGTACAGGGTAGAAAAATACCTTAAGGGTTCATAATAATAATAAAATAAATAGATATTGCCAATATATAATGGATAAAATCATACGACTTTGAGAATTGTATTTGATTTTCATATAATATAGCATGCTCGACATCACACTACCTATAAAGGTTTTGTACCATGCTTTCTCAAAATCGGCCATGTATGTTCGAAGGTACCATATGAGATGTGTACTTGTTTTTCAAAATACCATAATACACCATGCTCGACATCACATCACCTATAAAGATTTTTTGCCACGCTTTCTCGAAATGGCTCAAATATGTTTGAAGGTATCACTCAATAACAATTCTCATGTGTTTATTTACGAACTCTGACACCAAATTTCGTTGCTCTAGCTCTTATAGTTTTTAAGATCTACGTGTTGATACGGACGGCCAGACGAACGGACGGACATATCTCAATCGACATGGCTGTTGATGCTGATCAAGTATATATAAACTTTATGGGGTCGGAAATGCTTCCTTCTCCGTATTACTTATAATTAAGTGACTTTTATATACCCTATTAACTAATGGGTACAGTGTATAAGAATACCTTAAGGCTTTATAATACTAATTAAGTAAATAGATAATGCGGATATATGATGGATTAAATCATATGACTTTGAGGAATGTATTTAATTTTCATATAATATACCATGCTCGACATCACACCACCTATAAAGCTTTTATGCCATGCTTTCTCAAAATCGCACATATTTGGTGCAAATAGACTTTGCCGACATATATATATATATAACATATGACTCCGAGATGTGTACTTGATTGTCATAATACCATAATTCAGCATGCTCGACATCACATCACCTATAAATGTTTTTTTGCCACGCTTTCTTGAACTCGCCCAAATATGTTCGAAGGTGTAGGATGCAGTTCGAATTTATGGCAGACCTAGTTTATGGTTCTGAACTCGACTTGAAAATATTTAAGAACAGATTAGCGCAAAAGCTTAAATTCTATAATGCTCTTCAAATTCAATTTAATTCTATAACTCTCTTAATTCATCAAATAAAGTTTAAGAATATTGCACTTAGCAACAGCTAATTACAACTTTCGGCACATGCGTCTCGCTTACACTTACAGCAGCATTAAAGTTAGTTTTGGAGCTTTAGCTTGCAAAAGTCATCTATAAATAAGAGAGTTAAGGAAAGCTTAGAAAGAGAATTAGTTGTGCACAGAACTTTGAAAAATGAAGACGACATAGATTTACATATTGTCGCAAGTGAAAATATTACATAACTCTTAAACATATAAAATTGATTTTTTGTTGCTATAAAGCAACTATAAATTTATTCAAGTCAATTTGTGAAATAAAGTCATTCAGTGCTACGCTCCTAATATTCTGCTAGGAATACTCCTAGTCTTTTCCCACTATGCCAGGAATACTCCTGGTCTTCCTCAACTGTGTTAGGAATACTTCTAGTCTTGCCTGCCTGTGCCAGGAATACTACTGCTCTTTCTTAACTGTGCTAGGAATACTCCTAGTCTTCGCTAAAACTGCTAGAATAGCTCCTAGTCTTCAATATTATGCTAGGAATATTCCCTAGTCTTTTATATATTGCTAGGAATATCTCCTAGTTTTTTATATATTGCTAGGAATAACTCCGAGTCTTTTACGTACTGCTACGAATAGGATACGGATGGATATCCTTTTTCCGATATGACTTGGCACGCCTTTACTTTTTCTTCTTCACATATTTTTCACTTTGTTGGCCTCGCTTGTTTACTTCACTTGTTGAATCTTCACTTGTTAATTCTTCACTTGCACCTTGCTGGTCCAAGTGATACTTCGCTTGTTTCCTTCGCTTTCGATCTGAATGCCCTCTGTGTCTCAGCCTGTCTATTTATAGGTATCTTCACCCCGGGTGGACGCATGGTGGGGTTATGTATCGTTGCCAGTACTTTTCCGCGCGCCAATATTTGCCGCCTAAAACTTTCCATTACTTTTTCTTATCTTCGGCCTACTTGGCCGCTCGTGCTATGTATCTCTCGTGATGAAATCACGCATACGCCTCTCTAATGCAATCGCTGCTCTCTAGCTTTGTCAATATCCACCCTTATATATTATTTAATAAATGTTTAACTTATTTCTAATTTCCCGCCCTTTTTTACATATACTTAAATATAGTGAATTTATGGTTAAATCCCTCCCTCCCTGAACTATTCATATTAAATAAACTTAATTACTATATAAATATACCCCCATTTATCTTCTGTTATATCCATATATATACCGCATTAACCCTTCCGCATCACTAATATTAATGTTATGTATATTCCATTACATGAATTATAAAACATCAGATAGCAGTATATTGTACATTATGTACAAAAATATTTATGTCAGGTTCGCTTCGACGTTGTTGTTTTCCATTACTTGCCTTTTAATAACGAGTTCCCTTAGCGTTAGCTTCCAGAATTTTTATGATTGATTTCTCGAGATTTCCTGCCCTTTTTATACCCAATTTCAGACTAGACGTGTCTGAAGGCATATGCAGCCATCTCACTCTCACTAAGCAATACTAGGGACCACGTTCAGCAATAACTATTTCGTTCTCACTCATTTAACCATTCGAATTCTCAACTCGACAGTTCGACTTACACCTATAGATGTGCATTTTGCACAGTCATTCTAACCAACAACAATGCTATAGAATATTACTAATACTTTCATAACCATTTGACATATCCTCCGAACCTTGCAACTAAATGTCTACAGAAATACTTGGCAACCCCGTAGAGACCCACTGAACCAGTAAACCGACGACACTACGAGAACGGAATCATTAGCTTCAGTTTCTCAACGACCCGACACGGCCATCCTGACAATTACACGTCCTCGTGTACCATAACAATCTTTAAACATAGCGTATTTGTGGTTTATTCTTTGTCTTAACTTAGTTACATTAGAGTTCTCGTTTCACATACTTTGTTTGCAAAGGTTTATCCTATTTAAATTTTACATAGAGATTTCTCTTAATAACTCTAAACACTATTTCTAATAATACCGCACATAGGTCTTCCGCCAGATATCAATATCGGTTTTTAAGTAACCGCCTATTGACCCACCTGGACGGATATCACATCGTCATATTTGACGGATCTCTCATCGTCTCACCTAGACGGATAACACCTCATCAATTCTGACGGATTACTCATCGTCTCACCTAGACGGATGACACCTCACCTTGCTTTGGTGGAAAACTCAGCGTCTTACCTGGACTCATTGTTGGGCTAATCTCATTATCACAAACATCCAACTCATTGGGCACACTACTATCTGGCATTTTTCGAATATTCTCATGCGAATATTTGTACATCCGATTTTTTATTAACGATATCAACAAGTATCTATCACCATCTAGAACATCAATTACTTGAAACGGCCCACGGAATTTAGGATCTAGCTTTGTTTGTTGTCGCTCTTCATTCCTCAACAGTACATGGTCACCAACTCTGTACCTAACAACGGCTGCTTTATTTTTGTCAAATCTCAATTTATCGTACAACGCTAAAGCCTTCATATTGTCACTAGCGCGAGATCTAACACTCGTTAAGTGTACCTCAATTTCAGTTTCGCATGGCGGAACCAATCCCAACGGTCTAGCCTCTTTTCCTATTAGCATCTCCAGAGGACTCGCTTTTGTTACACTACTAACTGTGCAATTTATTGCAAGTTGTACCTCTCCGAGAGCATCTTGCCAGGACCGGTGACCCGATTCCACAGCAGTTAGTAAACCTTTAAGTGTTTTCATTACACGCTCGGACTGACCGTTTGCTCGGCTTGCGCCCGTTGCAATTAGATGCAGTTTCATGTTTTGTGAGGAACAGAATTCCAAAAATCTCGAACTGGAGAAACATCTGCCTTGGTCTGCTATAATACGATTTGGTACTCCAAATAAAGAAATAGATGATTTCATTGCATTCACGCAACTTTCTGCATCCAGTTTAATGGTATGATGCAAATAAACAAATTTTGTAAAACTGTCAATTTGAACGATGACATACTCTTTTTAAATCACTTTTACCACTAAGTTTTCCCGTTATATCTATTTGAATAGTATGCCAAGGCATACTGGTTTTGGGAATTGGATGAAGCTCAACTTGCACTTTCCCGGAAGGGGACTTGGCTGTTCTGCAAGTTATACAATTATCAACAAGTTTTCGAACATATTTGTTCATTTTATCAAACCAATAAAACTGATATACTTTTTCTAATGTCTTTTTCCACCCGAGATGCATAATCGATTCATGCACTTGATTAATAACCGACCATTTAAAGGCACGTGGCACAACTGGCAAAGAACGAGTTTTTCCATTTTTTTGAATTTTGCGATGTAACACACCCTTTCCTAAATCATATGTTTTGCTTAAGTCTTCGAAAAGTTTTTCATACTTTAATTTGGCTACGATTTCTACTATCTCAAGGTCTAATCGCTGTTTAGCACGGAGCCACTTTTAGGTGGAGGCAAAGCGCTCAATGCAATAATTTTTCGTGAGTTTGGTCGAACTTCTCCTGGTCGCACTTCATATCCTAAATACTGAACAGTTGTTTTCATAAAGCTACATTTGCTTATGTTAAAAGTGAAACCGGCTTTCGTTAGGATCCCTAAAACTATTTTTAGTCTTTCAAAGGCCAACTCCTTAGTTGGTGCCACCACCATTATGTCATCCATATAGACGATTACATAAGAATGTGCAAGTTTACCTAGCGCCATCATAACCGGACGCTGGAAAACGGAAGGCGCATTTTTAAGCCCAAATGGCATTGTCAGAAATTCGTATGGCCGTCAGGAGTTACAAAAGCAGTGTATTCCACGGATTCAGGATGGATCGGAATTTGGTTAAAACCGCTGGCCATATCTAAACACGTAAAATAATTGGCCCCTCTTAATCTAGCAATTTGGTCGTTAATAAGCGGCAACGGAAATTTGTCGGCGACTGTGTTTGAGTTCAATGCCCTATAATCTACACCAAGATGGTCTGATCCATTTTTCTTTTTTACCAACAATATAGGAACAATATTACACTTTATTAATTCACTCACTTTTGCTCGGACTATCTCCCTCTCATCCGGACTAAGTCTATAAGGCCGCCGTTGCTTTGTTTTGCTATGGTCAACCAAACGAATTTTCATTTCCCCTGTAGTAACTCGTGTACATGGTATACCCTTTACAAACGCGACTGAATAATTGTTCAGCAATTTAATTAAGTCATCCTTCTCTTTGCCATACAATTCGGTATCAATGTCGGTCAAGGTGACCACTTGTTCAGACGGAGTACAAATATTCACAGATTTTGACTTGACAATTTCAAACTTTGTGGCTGTCATGACAATATTAAAACCCTGGTTGAGATTTCTCTTCCAACAACAAAATCATTTTTTAAATATTGATCCTGAACAACATGAAAAAGAATTTCTAACATGTTTCCATCTATTGATACATTGCTCAAAATCTGCAACGTACTATAAATACCGGCATCTCCGATACGCTTGAGCACTACTACATTGTGTATACGTTTGCCTGATAACTTATTGCTAATCTTATCTCTAACTTGAGAACATTTTGCCCCAGAGCCAAAAGTAATCGGGTAGATCTCACCTCGCTGTGTCACACATCCTTTTGGCTTGGACACACAGCACTGGTTTACCGTCTTAGAGTTGCATAATCAGGGAACTTCCATCCAAAGGCTGCTCTGTCAGTATGATGTCCGTAGTTACACACCATTTCGAAGCATCCACTCCGGCTGTTTCTGGGTTGAATTTCGACAACACAACGTTACGCACTTGCTGTGGCTGAGTTGCTGATGACCGGATGGTTTGTAGCATTTCACATAAGTTGCGGTTTTGCAACTCAAGAATTACACGCCACTGCTCCTCCGAAAATGTAGGAGGTGGTGCCAATCCCACTTCTGATGTCAGGTTCGCTTCGACGTTGTTGTTTTCCATTACTTGCCTTTTAATAACGAGTTCCCTTAGCGTTAGCTTCCAGAATTTTTATGATTGATTTCTCGAGATTTCCTGCCCTTTTTATACCCAATTTCAGACTAGACATGTCTGAAGGCATATGCAGCCATCTCACTCTCACTAAGCAATACTAGGGACCACGTTCAGCAATAACTATTTCGTTCTCACTCATTTAACCATTCGAATTCTCAACTCGACAGTTCGACTTACACCTATAGATGTGCATTTTTGCACAGTCATTCTAACCAACAACAATGCTATAAAATATTACTAATACTTTCATAACCATTTGACATATCCTCCGAACCTTGCAACTAAATGTCTACAGAAATACTTGGCAACCCCGTAGAGACCCACTGAACCAGTAAACCGACGACACTACGAGAACGGAATCATTAGCTACAGTTTCTTAACGACACGACATATATATATATATATTATTATTATATATTCAAATTTAGCTTCAATACTTCCAGCGCCTCTCAAACCACTGCTTTGGACATGTTACATACCGCCTCTCCCATTCTCGTTAGAAAGAATATTAAACTTATAAATACCAAATTTAGTGATAATCGCTTTTAAAACAACAAAGTTATTGGTCGAAATCCATGTTCATGACCAATCGTTCCTATGGGAGCTAGGACTATATCAATAGTCAACCGGTTTTGATAAAACTTGGTGGATATATTAAGAAGTATATAAAACTCAGAAATACCGGCTTTCGTAATATTTCGTTGGAAAACAACAAAGTTATTGAGGTTAAAGCATATTCATGACCGATCATTACTATGGGAGCTTATGATATAGCCATCCGATCGGAATGATTCCGAGATATACAATGCCTGCAGCAAAAAAAAAGCCTAGGTGCAAAATTTCCGCTCTGTAGCTTTAAGGGTCTCGGAGGAGATTGCGTTGATCCAGACAGACGGACGGACGGACAGACGGACAGACAGACAGACGGACATACGGACAGACGGACAGGGCTAAATGAACTCACCTCATCGTGCTGATCAAGAATATATATACTTTATATAGTCGGAAATGCTTCCTTCTATGCGTTGCAAACTTCTGACCAAAATTAATATACCTTTTTTGCAAAGGTATAAATATACTAACTTATTCATTTATTTATTGATTTTATCCGTATTTGATAAATCTTGTCGGCATCCAATCCACCCCATACAGTCCACTCGGGTCAGGTTCTTTGACCACTCGATATCCTTCCATTCCGATTATGCCCTCGACGCTTGCGACAGTCTGACCGTCTTCGAGGTCAACACCTTGGGCTCCATCGAGGGGGACGTACCAGTGTTCTCGTTGAAAATGCAGTTAGAGCAAACGAAGGTGCTCTGGAGCAGAATCGAGTCCGAGTACATGGCATGTACGAGAGCCCTTACAGCTGATAGGAGAACGTATTGAACAACTTCAATCGTCTGAAGCAACTTCCGTGCCCCAAAACGTCCAGATCTCTCACGAACACCACACTCTTCACTCTCTTTAATCTCTTTACGGCCATGTACATAAACAACCCGAGATTAGCGCCAGTGGAAAAACTGTACCATCTCGTTTCAAAAACGCGCGGCGAGGCAAAGGCGATCGTGTTGAGCTCACCCCTCACTAATGAGGGCTTCCAAGCGGCTTGGAAAAACTTGCAGGCCCGTTTTGAAAACAAAAGGCAGCTCGTGGCCAATCAGACCAAGATACTCTTCAACCTCCCGACGGTTGTCCATGAGGACAACGCTCAGGAGTCAGCACTGACAATTGGGATGTCGTCCTGGTGGTACTTTGCACCTCTAAATTGCCAACCCCACTATTGACTTATGGGAACAGTCCATCCCCAACAAAACAGCTCTTTCTTCGTGGACCGACCTAAACGGGTTCCTGATCGACCGTTATCGCGTTCTGGAGACTGGAAAATCGTCGTTCCGCTCCAGTCTCCCAGGCCCTTCCCAATGCAGTTCGCAGCTAAATTTCAGGCGCTGAAGATCGATCGGCTGTAATCAAGCAACAGAAGTTGTGCCTAAATTGTTTTGCTCGCGACCATAAACTACTAAAATGCCCCAGCGCCCATAGCTGCCACATCTGTAAAGAACGTCATCACACGTTGCTACATCGCGTCCCCACCTCCGCGGTGGCGACACCCAATGCGCAGTCACCGGCGACCTCCGTAAACTCAGATTCAGTTGAACGACCCACATCCAGTCAGAACATCCAGAATTTCATTGTTTCCACCCCACGTAAAGGCCTACTAGGCACCGCCATGGTGACCATACGACACTTGGGCGATAACTTGCTTGCGCGCGCTTTAATTGACGCCGGGTCTGAAGGAACATTTCTATCCGAAAAAATGTTCAACCTGGTAAGACCTCCGTTCCATCTCCTTAACGCCCAGATAAGCGGCATTTCCAATTGTGTGGCCACCAGTGTCCAGAAGTTATGTCAGTTTCAGCTTGTGTCTTCCAGAGATCCCTCTCGGCACGTGGAAACCACAGCCTTTGTCCTGCCAAACCTAGCCGGAGCGCTACACTCTGGTTCGTTTCCCAAGGAGGTGGCCGGTAACCTCAACGAGCTTCCTTTGGCAGATCCGCTATTCCATAGACGCTCCCCCATTGACATGGTGATCGGCTTGGATCTTTTACCCCATATTTTGGGAGAGCGGATTAAAAAGGACATCTGCGGCTCCCTCTTCGGCCTGGAAACTATCTTCGGCTGGGTTCTCTGCGGGCCCATGGCAGAATCATTAGGTCCACCCCGCCATATTTTTGCCACTAAGACATCCGTCGCCCCTACCAATGCCATCTTGCATCTTCCAGCAAGACAAAGAAATGACGGCTCTTAAGGATCCAAGAAGCAACAATCACCTCAGATCCATCACCATGGCGGCATCCCCACGGGCCAGAGCACCGTCATGGAAAGGCTCCTTCCAGGCACCCGCATTTTGGCGCTCCAGAACGCGGCCTCTCCCCATCCCTATCAGACCACCCGGGCTATGGGGGGCGGTATGTTCACGCCAGAAAAGGGTGAACAGCGGAAGAGGTGCGTGGCGAATTGGAATGAGGACGGCCACACTTAAGATAATACGACAGGTGGATGGAAAGCTTCATAGGGGAGTTTAGTGTTCGTTTTAACTCCAATCCGCGTGCACGCCCCCACTCTGTAACCATTTTTTTCCATCTGTCGTTTCGCCAATCGTCAAAAGTCCGTTGGCCATCATAAACCTTTTATTTTACAATTAATAAAACTGTGTTGCGTTTAACCGAAGTACGCGTGCGGTTTAATTATTTATATTTGGGAATTTGTTGGTAACCTTCTACTTGTGGAATTCTTTGCCCATCTCTTTCCATAAAAGACGCCTAACCAATGCCGAGAATCGACTATATTTTAGATCAACTGCGCGAAGCGAAATTTATAAGCAGTTTGGATTTAAAAGATAGATATTGGCAGATCCCGTTAAAAATGAACAGCAGGAAGATGACAGCTGTCACAGTTCCAGGAAAGGGACTATATCAATGGAAAATGATGCCGTTTGGTTTGCAATCAGCATCTGCAACTTTCCAACGAGCTTTAGATATGGTAATAGGACCAGAAATGATGCCACACGCGTTCGCGTATCAGGATGATATTATAGTGGTCAGCGGAACAATAGAAGACCACAAAGCTCATTTAAAGGAAGTTTTCCGCAGAGTAAAGGCAGCAAATTTAAGGATAAATGCAGAAAAATCCCAATTCTTCAGAAAAGAGCTAAGATTCCTGGGTCATCGAGTAACAGAGCAAGGCATTGACACAGATCCAGATTCGCCAATACCTAGGAGTAGCATTTTGGTACAGACGGTTCGTGCCAAGTTTCGCAACGCAGCCATTAAATTCTCTATTAAAAAAAAAGGGAAAAGGGTATGGGAAGGAAAACATCAGGATGCGTTTGATATGGTAAAGCAAAAGTTTGTGGCAGATGCAGTGTTGACATGCCCAGACTTTGCGAAAATGTTTGTATTACAAACTGACGCTAGCAACTACGGCATAGGGGCAATTCTGACTCAATATACAGAGGAAGGCGAGAGAGTCATATCATACGCCAGCAGAACTCTGAATCCAGCGGAACAAAACTATTCAGCAACAGAAAAGGAATGTCTAGCAATAGTATTGGCTATAAGGAAGTTGAAGCCATACTTAGAAGGATATCATTTTAAGGTCATTACTGATCACATGGCACTGAAATGGCTGATTAGTATCGAAAGTTCAACTGGGCGGATTGCAAGATGGGCACTGGAGTTGCAGCAATATGACTTTCAAATAACATATCTCAAAGGAAAAATAAATGTCGTAGCAGATGCATTGTCAAGGCAACCATTGGAAGCATGCAGAAGGATGCAGGATAATTGCAGATGAACAGTCGGCTCAAAGCTGTGTGTGGATAGAAAATATGGCCAAAAAGTAAAGGAAAATCCGCAAAAACATACGAGCCGAGATTGCCAGGATCCACATTCGATAGGCTAACTATTGGATCAGGCAAACAAAGGCAATCAAAGAAATTGGCGTATTGGTACGAAGAAACCTGGAAAAAGCTGCTCAGGAGCAGTCAAGACACTATAATCTGAGAAGAAGGCAATGGAAACCACGAGTGGGCGAAATAGTGTGGGCCAAGGAGCACTATTTGTCAAATGCAGCAGAAGGATTTGCAACAAAACTTGCACCACGGTATGGTGGGCCATGCAAACTGCAGCATATCGCAAACAAAAAGGCAAGGTTGGCACACATCACCGAATTGAAAGTGCAACCAGAACAAGATACACCAAATAAGCAGTAAGGATGCAAGGGGAGTGTGACTACCGGAAACCAACCAACCAAGTTTAAACAGTTGGACCGGCCGGACAACTGGGAGATCTTCAGATGGAGAGGAACGGTGGAAACACGAACCAGCATCAGGTGGAAAGAAAATCGCATCGCAAAAAAAAAACGAGAACGGGAACCCGAAGCTGGACGCGCAGCAGCAGATTGGAGGGTATCGGTATCGGCTCAAGATGCGACAGATGAAATCAATCAGAATCAATCAGGAGACAGAAGAGACAATCCAACTACTAGCATCGCTGTATGTGTTGGACGAGGAGTCCGATGGCGAGGAGCCGGTGTCATTGGTGCCGGTGATTGTCATCTTGTCCGAAGAGGATGCGGATGAGGATTTACTAGAAGAGTTGGCGGGCATCGGCGAGGAAGAGGAAATAAAAGAGGAAAAAGGAGACGGCGGCAGCCTGGCGGGTGTATTTGCGGAGGTGGAGGAAGAACTGGAGAGGATAGGGGTCAGATTTGGACCACCCATGGAAGAGGCAGATGAGCCAGTGCCAAGAGCGGTAGAAGCCGGCGGCACTTAACGATCCTGTGGCGTACATTGATCTGTCTGATACCGAAGAAGAAAATGAGGAGCCGGAGGAGGTGGTGAGGCCTCCGACACCAATGCGGCGGGCAAGTAGCCCAATAAATGAAAGATTTGAGGAGGAGTTCTGCAGGCCCAGGTCAATGACGCCGGAGCTAGAAGAGCCAGGAATTTACCAGCAATTGCTACAGTGGCAATAGCAACAACAACATCAGCAACCGCCACAAGAGCAACAACAATCTAATGTGGTGGGCAGGATCCGGTATCGGATCTGTAGTAATAGGAATACGATTAGGGTATTCGAAGAATCGCGGTTATAGATTAAGAGAAAATTTTGGAGTTTAGGTTAAGTAGAGTAGGTTAAGAGACATTTTTTTGGAGTTAAGAATAGGTAGAATAAAAAAAAACTAGAAGGATGGGCTAACTTTGGCCACGCCGAAGTTCGGATATCAATTACATATAAATTACCAGAATTATAAGGAAGTATATAAAACTAATCATGCCCGTGGCACCAGAAAAAAAAATTTTTTTTTGTCCGATTGTTCCTATAGCAGCTATATCATATAGTCGGCCGATTCTGTTAAAACTCAACAGACACATTTTTATATATACCAAACTTAAATATACTAAAATAACCAAGATTTTCATCTAAAACCAATTTTTTGGCCGATCGTCCCTATTGGAGCTATATGATATAGTACCCCGATTCTGATGAAACTTTCCAGATATGTTAGAAAGTATATAAAACTTATAAATACCAAATTTAGTGATAATCGCTTCTAAAACAAGCAAGCTATTGCTCGAAATCCATATTCATGACCGATAGTTCCTATGGGAGCTATATGATATAGTCAACTGATTTTGATAAAACTTGGTGGATATGTTAAGTAGTACATAAAACTTACAAATACCGTAATATTTCGTTGGAAAACAACAAAGTTATTGAGGTTAAAGCTTATTCACGACCGATCGTTCCTATAGGAGCTATATGACATAGTCATCCGATCGGAATGATTCCCGAGATATACAATGCTTTAAGGGTCTCGGAGGAGATTGCGTTGATCCAGACAGACGGACAGGCGGATAGACGGACAGACGGACAGGGCTAAATGAACTCAGCTCATCGTGCTGATCAAGAATATATATACTTTATATAGTCGGAGATGCTTCCTTCTATGCGTTGCAAACTTCTGACCTTTTTTGCAAAGGTATAAAAATATGAAATTTAGGTTAGTAGATATTTTTGGAGTTTAGATTAGGTAGAATAGGAAAAAATAATTGTAGTTTAGGTAAAGTAGCATATAAGTAAAAGATGCATTCGGGGCCACCCATGCCAAAATAAGGCATGGGAATAATTGAAAAGATGCTCACGATCTGCCAAAAAATTGTAAAAGCTGCCTGATGAATCGCCATTAATGAAAAGATGCCATTAATGGCCAAAAGAAAAAAAATGCGAACCAGGCCACAAAAAAAGGATAGATACGGCTGAGACACAGATGGCATTCAGTTCGAAAGCGAAGGAAACAAGCGAAGTATCACTTGCACCAGCAAGGTGCAAGTGAAGAATTAACAAGTGAAGATTCAACAAGTCAAGTAAACAAGCGAGGCCAACAAAGTGAAAAAGTCATATCGGAAAAAGGATATCCATCCATATCCTATTCGTAGCAGTACGTAAAAGACTAGGAGTTATTCCTAGCAATGTATAAAAAACTAGGAGCTATTCCTAGCAATATATAAAAGACTAGGGAATATTCCTAGCATAATATTGAAGACTAGGAGCTATTCCTAGTAGTTTTAGCGAAGACTAGGAGTATTCCTAGCACAGTTTAGGAAGACCAGGAGTATTCCTGGCATAGTGGGAAAAGACTAGGAGTATTCCTAGCAGAATATTAGGAGCGTAGCAGGCGACAGGTGTAGCTAGACAAGACCAGGAGTCATCCTGGCATTAGGAATACTTGCCCCAGCCAAACCATCCGTTGATAAGTTTTCATGAGTGCCAGTGGTGCTGTGTGGATTCCACAACAGCCACAATTACAAGTCAATAGCTTGTGAAGAAGCTCTCTGGCCATACCAACATCCACCAATCAAATTGCCAATAAAATTATAACGTATTGTTAAAAGAAAGACCAACTGTATCTCCTCATTTCACCAGCGCACAATATAAATTCGTTGTGTCGTACCTCTACACCTGAAATCCAGCTCTGCCGCAAGTAAGGATCAAAAAGGATCGTTACAGTATTTATAGTCTTTTGATGTTTTATCTGCCGAATATTTCACTTACCCAGCTGCCTGGAAGGAATCCTATATAGTTTCTCTCCATAAAAGCGGAAAGAAATCAGAAGCATCCAATTATAGAGGTATTCCTAAATTTTCAGCTATTCCTAAAGATCTTGAAAATTAATCACTTCTCAATTGAAACCAGTCTGTAGCAACAATTAGCTCATTGATCTTTAAAAAGTTAATTTTACGAAAGCAGTGGATCCGAGGTTCCGAAAAATTACCTGCAATTAGTGCCCGAAAGGGTAGGTCAATAAGGCCAAAGTCATAAGTACTGACGAAGTACAAGGTGCAGGAAACTATGACAGAGTCGTCAATTCTGTGAAACAAGGCGCTGAGTCGGCCATCAATTTCCATTTAAAATGGAAAGTGCGTGCAAACTGAAACCAAAATTGGAGTTGAGTGTGCTGAAAGAGTTAATCCTAGTATACTCTGGCGAAGAAAGCGTCATCTAATAAAAAGAGTATTCTGGAAATACGCTGCAAATTTAAGGGTCGCTATATAGTCTCTAAATTCATAGGAATGACAGATGTTAACTTTCAGAGCACACCCAATGCTGGTTACACGCCAAGGTCAAAGATAGTATTGGAAGTGGTGTGAACCTCAAATGGAGTTTTAAAACATGCCGGACCGTTGAAATGGATATAGTCTATTTATGCGGCGGACTAGGGAAGGAGTTAAAACTTTGTTATGTGAATATTTTTTCCCAGGGATGCTTCGAACAAAGTTGGTACAAAAGAAGCTTCTAAAACGCGATCAAAAGGGCACATATTTGTTTAAAGGTTAGATCACAACAAAGCATCAGATGATGTCATAGCCGGTTTAGCAAAAATAGTAGTGCCAAACAACGTGGTGGAAAAGTTTAAGCTTACATATTCTCGAGACACTTCTTCATTTAAATCACCAATAACCAAATTTTTCATTAAGATTTTTGGCTGGAATATTTAATTATAAAGGACGAAGTTTAGATGGTTTACTTATTTAGTTGTATAAACAAGTAAACAATCTAAACTTTCGTATGGAAAACAATCAAGATCAAGGATTTTCATATAATGTCAACATAAGTGGCTTTTCAATTACTTGTCATAATTATGTTACATTAAACAACTCTACATTTCAAAGCAAACTTTCAGAGAATATAAACAATTTCACAATTTTAACAATTTTGTAAAAAATTTTGGTTCCGGATTAAAAATTCTTTATATTACGATGATACGGGGACACCAATTAATCACAAACGTTGATGATGACCAGGAAAATAAGCCTCAGGTCGGTTTAATACTAGGTGGTGATAAGCAACCAAATTGTGGAAGTAAAAATATATTACTGGCGTCGAAAATTAAGCTTAGCAGTGGTCATGAGATGCCAATTTTGGGCTTTGGAACTTACAAGGTAACAGTTAACCGCAAAATAGTACAATAAGATATTTCAGCAGTATGTTCAAACCTTTCAAAGATTGTATTCCCTTCTTAGGGTAAAATATTACGTTCTTTGTTTCTCTTTCATTCCGTGCAAGAACCTCAACCTAAATGTTTTTTTCTTGTTTTGCTAAAATAGAACATTACAGCTCTACTAACTTCTTCGGCTTTCTATTTCAGTGATATTGATAATTATCGGTGAAAACTATACATCCGATATTTACTGTAATTTTGAAAAAATTAGATCATTTTGGCCATATTTTGGGAGAGCCACATATAAATGTGATAACTTAAATCAACTCTAGTTATTCGTTTTCCTAAATTGTGGGGCGGAATTTGAAATATAATTAATCTGCGTAGACATTTTTTAACTTTTACAGTCTCTGATTGAATGGGGTCGAAAATACTTTCTTCTCCATGTTACATACATTTTAGCGACTCTACCCCATAGATACAGGGCATAAAAGTTAAAAAATAAATCTTGATTTTCCAAGTCTACTCAAACAAATGAATGGGAGAAGTACATGACTGCTGCGTGTCGCAAAGCAGACCAGATCAGTCTCAAGCGAGGATTACCCCTAGCCTTAGTAGCAGCCTTAGTAGGCTTTTGGATTTAGCACAAGATGGATAGCACAAGAGGACGTGTCCATATAAAACATACATCGCAGTATTTGTATGTTTTGCAACCAAGGCACTGCTTTAAAATGTAGATCATTTCCTGGTGCATTGTAACGCTTAATTGGAAGAAGAGAAAGATGTGACTTATTTTGTTAGAGCGAATCTGACGTTCGAACAACTCGAAACAGTTATTGTAAATGTCAAAGAAGTATTATTTTCAGGGCCTCGAACACCTACGTTATTTATTCATTGGAGAGCCGTTACTTGCCCAGCCTTACCCACATCCCATCAGGCAAAAATTTCTGCCAGTGGGAATTCGTGCAACTATTAAAGAGTTCACTCTAGCTATCTGCTAGAGCAGCAAAACTCGGCAAAATGCCAAAGACCATACAACGATCATGGTTATTCTTAAGAAAGACAAGGTACCAACTATTCAATGGCCATTAGAAGGGATTGTATTATGTATGTTAATACATAATTAATATTTAAACAAGATATTCATAAGTTAGCTCCTTTGCCAAAGACTCT
This sequence comes from Drosophila neocordata, assembly GCA_018903615.1. Lineage (NCBI taxonomy): Eukaryota > Metazoa > Arthropoda > Insecta > Diptera > Drosophilidae > Drosophila > Drosophila neocordata. The sequence continues at coordinate 70,063 of JAEIGI010000143.1, forward strand.
TTAAACAGATGAAAATTTTATCTCGACGGTTTACTCATCAAACATGCAAATTCCAAAGAGACTATTAGTACACGTTTTACATGGATATATCTCCGATATTTATTGTCCGATTTCGATATAATTTGGTCAGCTGGTACCCTTGGGCACATTATTAGGTGTGTCAAATAAGAATACGCTACCTTAAATAAAACTTTAAAAACGTTTGTCCTAAATTGCGGGGGCGGAAGTAGGCGTGGCCAAAAAATTTTGAAACATACTTGATCCGCGTAGACACTAGACGAATGCTGTCACTAAATTTGATTGATCTAGCTCTTTTAATATCTGAGATCTAAGTGTTCATACGGACGGAAGGTCGCACGGACAGACGGAAATATCTCAATCGACTCGGCTGTTGACGCTGATCAAGAATATATTATGTGGTCGGAAATGCTTACTTCTTGCTGTTATAACTTCTACTAACTTTAACACCCTTTTACCTACTGAGTTTAACACCCTTTTACCCTATGGGTACAGGGTATAATAATGGAAAACAGTTTCATATAAATGAATATATTATATTCCCTTACCTCAAAATTATCCCGGAATTCAATCCGGGTCACTAAAGCAGTTAGTCATAGCATTTGATATATGTTGTTTCAGCGAGAAAATCCGATTACAACCTAGGACTTAAATGTTTAAAAGTTACTCATCACCATGAGGGTGCAATGTTAAAGTGCTATTTCAGCTTATAAATACATCAATTTTGCCGTTTTAAATTTCGTTCATTCAAATGCTTTTTGTCGTTTTCACACTCATGTTAAAATTTTTTTGTATTTGGCTGATGTTTTTCGTTTTAGATGTATCATTTAAGATAATAATAGTAATACTTATCCGATCTGATTGATACAGTGTATAAGTATATACACAAGACGAATACAAAAAAATAATAAAACGGTCTAAGGCGGGTTGTTACACTGTATTTTTGGATACAGTTGCGGTACAAGTCAATTTACTATATCGTATAGTCTGCCGATCCGACTGACTTTTAACTGCTTAGTAAAATAGCGATATAATAAAAACATCTGACCTATTTTATAATACCTTCCGTAAAGGTAGATTGCTGATAGGACAATTATAGCATACTCCGACGTTAAAACATTTTCTTATGGCGTTAAAATTTCTAACAAGTTAATAAAGAGCTTCGGATGGAAAAACATGCATAGACGAAATCGCAGAGCACCGTTGGATATAATTGGTAACATTGCCAATAGCCAATATTTGGAGTTCTCAAGAAATATCCAACACCATATAAACAGCAAAAAGAAATGAGGAAAACTGAAGACTTTAAGAAGTCAAGTATCTTATTAATAAGTCTCACGCATGATCAGATTCATTTTTGAATCGTATATATAACTCACAGATGTTTGTTCATCATGACCAAATAAGAGCAATCTCGCTTTTCCCTAAACAACTTCGAAAACATTTATTGCAGTTAAGTAATCATTTGGACACGTACTTTGCACGACAGAAAAATTTGTTTAACAGCTGTACAAAACGATGAAACCAGAGGTCACCGTCGCAAAGAAGCATGTTATGTTCAAACTAAGATTACCACTTACATCATATCATATTAAACATTTTTCCCAGACCATGAGTTGACAATATTGGAATTGTGACAATTGTCAATAAAATTTCCATAGAGATCGGTTCCTTTGAATGGCATCAACTGAAATAAAACATGGGCACCACGACACGCTCAAGAACTTCATGTATATAGATAAGCAATCTGTGTTTTCGATTCAGTAGTGTAACCGATTACTACAGCAACAAAACGAGCTTTAAATCTGCATAGTGCGTAACAAAGCTAATTTTTCAGTAGGGTCACCGAACACTACAACACCACAAATCGCTTGATTGGTCACGTTAATCAATGCCCAATGTGTTTACCCATTAAATTCTCTGGTAATTTGGTCATTGAGTAAGCTGTCCAGAATGTGTGCAATAACTTCACTCGGCAACCACAACAAAATCTGCCCAGTCAGGGATGATGAATCCAAGTTCATTCGTTAAGGCAACATCAACAAGCGAAAAAAAATGGCACAACACGCTAAAAGTAACCAATTACTCGCAGATCCAGGCTGCTTAAGAAGGTGCGATTCATAGTAAAACCACTGGGGTTGTGCTAAAGCTAGCTCTTATCGGAAATTTTTATGTGAACCTACTCACTAAGGGAAACGTCAGAGCAACCAAACTACTAACGTAAAATTACCGTACCACCGAAAAATACTTCTGGACTATTAACGTCTACACATATCAATTGAAAACCAGAAGGAATGACTAACTTCGGAAGTCCGGCGGAGCCATAATATTCAAGTGAAACTCAGCAACGCATTTGTATATATACGAAACTTGCATATACCAAATTTCGTGAGAATCTTTTGTAAAATAAGCAATTTGTACATCAAAAACTATTTTTCTGGCCTATCGTTCCTATGATATAGTGCACCGATTCTGATAACACTTGAACATATTAGAAAGTATATAAAACTGACCAATACCAAATAGTAATCTCTTTTAAAACAACCAAGTTATTGCTCGAAATCCATATTCAAGACCGATAATTTCTATGGGAACTTATATCATATAGTCAAACGATTTTGTTTGATCAAAAGATCAAACTTGGTGGATAAGTTATAAGTTGCCCAAAAGTTGCTGAGAATCGCCGGTAAAATAAGTTATTCATCTAAGACTATTTTTTTGGCCGATCGTTCCTATGAGAGCTACATAATATAGTGAATCGATTCTGATAAAACTTGCCAGATATGTTAGAAAGTATATAAAACTCATAAATACCAAATTTAGTGATAATCGCTTTTAAAACAACCAAGTTATTGCCAAACTAACATATACCAAGTTTCGAGAGAATCTCTGTCAAAATAACCAAGATTTTTATCTAAAACTAATTTTTTGGCCGATCGTTCCTATGGGAGCTATATGATATAGTGAACCAATACTGATTGCCCCAGATATGTATATAAAACTCATAAACACCAAACTTAGTGATAATCGCTTTAAAACAAGCAAGTTATTGCTTAAAATCCATATTCATGACCGATCGTCCCTATAGGATCTTAATGATATAGTTAAATGATTTTAATGTAACTTGGTGAATATGTAAAGAAGTATATAAAACTTACAAATACCGGCTTTCGTAATATTTCCTTGGAAAACAACAAAGTTATTGAGGATAAAGCTTATTCACGACTGATCGTTCCTATGGTAGATATATGATATAGTCATCCGGTCGGGATGATTGCTGAAACAAAAAATAGATAGGTGCAAAATTTCAGTGTGGTAGCTTTAAGGGTCTCGGAGGAGATCGTGTTGACCAGACAGTCGGACAGATGGAGAAGGCTATATCAAATCAGCTCATCGTGTTGATTAAGAATTATATATACTTTATATAGTCGGAGATATGCTTCCTTCTATGCGTTGCAAACTTCTGCTCTTCTCACCTAAACAAAGAGCAATCTTCGGTAAGCGGTTAAATTTAGGGAGTCTCAGCAACCCAACGGCTTAGCTGCAGCAGCGGCAAATGCACCAAATACCGGCAGTCCAGAATCAGCCACTGCAGTGGCTCTCATCCCGCCAGGGTTTTTTAATATCCCTGAATTGGATGAACTGGATTTAATTTCCACTTTCTGTAAAAAAGTAGATGAAGCTGTGCCCAAAAACACTTGCTCGTAAGGAGCACACCACCTAAAAACTGCGTAACAGTGCCCAGCCAAAGCGTTCCTACGCAGATTAGCTGAAATAAAAGAATTTAGCGGGTAATGAAAGGAAAGTCAAAATTACAGAACGGCGTGGCAGGCCAGATGTACATATTATCAAGCCCGACGAAGGTAGCTCCTACGCCGACTTGCTGGGATTGGTCAGCGCAAGAAAGGATGGACTTCTAAACTGAATCAGAGACTGCGTTAAACGGGCCAGAAAAACAAAGGAGAACTGCTCTTGGAAATAAACGGAGATTGCGCGTCACACAAGCTACAGGAAGAATTGAGCCAAGTTGGGCTCAACAATATTGGTACGCAAGTTTGGCGATCTTTACTTTATTGAGCTCCGAGACCTGGACTGCTTGGTAACTGCAGATGACGCCATGGCTGCACTACTAACCACACCAACTGCTGCATCAAGTGTGGTCAGCCCGGCCATAAATTCGTTACATGCCAAAATAAGCCAAAATGCTTTATTTGTGTAGCAGATAATCCCTTTATCTTTTTATAGATGTCTTTTATCTAATGCTCGAGTTCGATGATCAGCCGCAGTATGAAGATCTTGCAGCTGAACTTAAATCACTGCAAATTTACCTATGAGCTATTAAAACAGACGGTAAGAAATCAATATCTAAATTCCTTAGCGAACCTTATAGGTCAGGTACGGACAATACCTGGGCAGTCAACAGCACAGGAAAGGCTGCAGTATACAGCTGGCCGATAAAAATACGGAGGCAGTACTCATTAGTGGCAAGAAGATAGTGGAAATGGCAAAGATCCAATTTAATTCTTGCACTAATGTATCAACAAGAGCGATAAAAGAGTCTTAATAGACACGCGCCTTTGCTTTAAAGACTAAGACATAGGGCAGCCTAGCTGGAGAGGACTTTGAGCAGGATTATGCTCAACACCAGGGGACCGAAACATAACCGCCGTTTGTTGTTAATGAACGCCATTAAATCCATACTATACGCAGCTCCAGTTTGGGCGAATGCGATGGAACATAAATCCTACCAAATGGTCTGGAATCAGTATACCGCCTTGGAGCATATCATGTATGCTGCGGCTCTCCCACCATGTCTGCAGAGGTACCCCCAATTATGCGGGTATGGTCACAATCCACCTGCTCTACCAGGTAATTAATTGAAGAGTTGTATGGCAAATCATTGACCACTAATAATCTGGTGGATAGTATGGTGGATAGCCAGGCGAATTGGTCAGCTGTGTGTAAATTTGCCGCACAGGTGGTGACCAGGCTGCGTCCGAAAGAGAACGAAAGAGAATTCGTAAGTTTTTCTTCTTGGCGTTTTATATACTTTTTTTATAA
>JAEIGI010000090.1:7500-165827 GCA_018903615.1 Drosophila neocordata
TTAGACCCCTCTTGATGACGCCGTAATAGCCCCTCTATGTCCTCATGCTCCCTTTATCTAAGTTCGATCATCTTTCGTAAATCGATGGAGGTGGATTAATTAAAAAGATATCTGCCGGTTTCCTCTTTATCCCGGAATGGATGGAATTAATATATCTATCGACTGATATCGCCACCAACTCTACAGACGTGAACATGGGATATTCTTGTTTAAGGCAGCGATAAATATCTATAAACGTTGAATGAAATCTTTCAATCTGCCCGTGCACTTCACTTTTCTGTGTTGGTGAATAATAAACTTCGATATCGAGGGATTTCAAAAGTTCAGAACCATCGGGCAGAGCAATCCCCGTTCGTTATCGGATACCAGTATTTTTGGGGCAGTGAAATAGTGCAAGACATTTGTTAGTTCTTCACGTAAGTGTAATGCTGTATTTGGAAAACTTATCCATCCAACTAAGATATTTCTGTTTTTCTAACGTAGGACGGTTTGGAATCGGTGTGGGTCTTTCTGGATGGGTATTTCTGATATTTGCAAATTTGACACGCGTCTGTGAAAGTTTTAATACGGCTTCTCATTTTTATAAAGTAGAAGTTACCCAGTAATTGTAACCTAACTTCTTCCGGGTTCCTATGTGCCCGAAAGTGTTCCCCGGGCAGTTCTGAGTAAGTTTCCTGGAAGAACTGTACAAGGTCCATCCCGTCTTGAAATGCGGTATGCACCGTAGCCGCCGAATCCGATCTACTTTGCGACACGTGAACATCAAGCGAATCTGCATCCAGCATGTTTACTTGTGAACTTGCCTTCCATCTTTTCAATTTCACATTGTAATTGCGATTTCCCATGTGTTAGCGATAGTCTGGGCATTAGATAATTTGCGGTCATACCTTTATGGAGCTGGGTGTATCAAAATCTTCACTGATCATCAACCTCTTACATATTCCATGTTGATGATCAGTGAAGATTTTGATACACCCAGCACCATAAAGGTATGACCGCAAATTATCTAATGCCCAGACCATCGCTAACATTTCCTTTCCATTGGTAGCATAGCTTTCTTCTGTTTTGGTTAGGGACCTCGAGATATGTGCAACCGGTCTATCACCCCTTCCATCTTGAATTTGTGACAAGACAGCGCCAATGCATATTCAAAGGTCAAATGGAAAGGTTTAGAAAGTCCGGGAAAGCTAAAACTTCAGATGACGAAAGAAGAGTTTTTAATTCTTCGAACGCTTTTAATCCGGCATTATTCAGTTCTATAAGTATTTTCTTTGATTGAGAGGCTTTTATTTCGGAATTTAACCCTCGCGTAAGGTTGGTAAGAGGCTTCGCAACCCTCGCATAGTCTTGTATGAATCTTCTATAATAAGAAGTCATACCCAGGAAACCTCCTAGTTCCTTGAAATTAGAGGGTGGCGCCAGATTCTTAATGGCCTCAACTTTTTTCATATCTGCCTTAATGCCATTGAGGGTGGAAAGAGCTGTTTTTGTTATGTCCGATTCTTTCATTAACACCTGGTGGAACTCTGAGGTCAGATCAAGTGTTGTAAAGTACTAAGCTGGCCAGAATTGAAGTAATATCTGGTATTGGGTATGTATCTCGTATTGTCACTGCATTAAGGCGCTTCAAACCAATCACCATACGATACCGTCTCTCACCATTGGGTTTTGGTTTTTTGGGTTTTTTTTTCTACCCAGACTGGCGAATTGTACGGGCTTTTGGATGGTCTTATTATTCCCTGGTTGGCGAGCTCAGTTACCTGCCGTTCCACCTCTTCTCGCATATGGACCGGGTAGGGGTTTTTGCAAAGACGGCCAGGCACATGCACAAGGGTTCATGTTACCTATAACGCACGTTTAATTTTCTCCATTTTATTTTTTTATGTTTTCTTTTATCTTGTACAGTTTACTAGCCACTTACAGCCTTAAGCTGACGGTGGGTTTTCTTAACTAAAATGCCACTTGCAAGCCCGAAGCTGCCACAGTGGTTATCTCTTAAAACTAAAATGCCACTTGCAAGCCCGAAGCTGCCACAGTGGTTATCTCTTAAAACTAAATAGACCACCTTCGTCTGCGAAAAGCACGCGCTAGCAAGCTCAATGCTTTGTATTGGCTGCATAATTTTGGTTATTAGTGCAATTTTTAATTTAATTACTTGGTTGAGATAATTGGACAACAGGGAGTTGAACCCCGACACTTGTGTGCCCCCCCATCTTTCGCTGCCAATTTCCACCTTTTAGTTATACGAGGTTTTTACTTGGTTATTAAAACGGGGAGTTGAACCCAGACATCACACATTATAGTGTTCTGCCCACCCAAAATTTGTCATCAGCTTTTTCATTTTGTTATTTTAAAATTGCACATAGTGGTTACTTATTTATCTATTTTTTTCTTTGATATAGCCATAAGACAGGGAGTTGAACCCCGACATCACACATCATAGTGATCTGTCCCCCCAAAATTTGTCGCCGGCTTTTTTTAATTCACTCGTTTCATTTTGCACAAGGGCAATTTGTTTTTTTTTTCAAATTTTGACTTAATTGATCAGTTATATTTTGTTATTACGCGCACTTTACACAAAACGAAGGGGTCCAGTTTCCAGTTAAGGAAACATTTTCCACAGGACACGATTCCAGTGGATTTTTCCTATTTTAATCCTTACTTTACAACACTTCATAATAATCACAAACCAGGAATTCAAGGAAAACGTTATAAGAATCTATTTTAGAGTAATTTAGTTGTGAATTGTTTGACTACTCGACTATAACTGCCTGTTCTCCTAGCTGGGAGGCAGCTCGTTGAATCTACGTTGTGACAGCTCGTTCCGTGTTAACTCCTATGTTAACTTATATACATAACATTATCCAAATCGATATCCATATCTATATCCAAATCGATTTGCATATCGATATCAAAATCGATATCCATATCGATATCAAAATCGATATCCATATGGATATCAAAATCGATATCCATATCGATATCCATATCGATATCCATATCGATATCCATATCGATATCCATATCGATATCCATATTGATATCCATATCGATATCCATATCGTCCTCCATCTCGATATCCATATCAATATCCATAGCGATATCCATATCGATTTACATATCGATATCCATATCGCTCTCCACATCGATATCCATATTGATATACATATCGGTAACCAAATCGATATCCATATCGATATCCATATCAATATCCATATCGATATCCATATCGATATACATATCGGTATACATATCGATATCCATATCTAAATTCATATCGATATCCATATCGATATCCATATCGATATCCATATCGATATCCATATCGTCCTCCATCTCGATATCCATTTCGATATCCATAGCGATATCCATATCGATTTACATATCGATATCCATATCGCTTTCCACATCGATATCCATATTGATATACATATCGGTAACCAAATCGATATCCATATCGATATCCATATCGATATCCAAATCGCTATACATATCGATATCCATATCGATATCCATATTGATATCCATATCGATATCCATCTCCTTATCCAAATCGAAATGCATATCGATATCCACATCGATATCCATATCAATATTCATATCGATATATATCGATATCCATATCCACATCGATATCCATATCGATATGCATATCGATATCCATATTTATGTTCTTATCGATATTTTTATCGATATCCATATCGATATTTATATCGATATCCATATCGATATCAATATCGATATCCATATCAATATCGATATCCATATCAATATCGATATCCATATCGATATCCATATCGATATCCATATACATATCCCTCTTGATATACATATCGATATACATATCTATATACATATCGATATCCACATCGATATCCATATCGATAACCATTTCCATATTGATATCGATATACGATATACATATCGATATCCATATCGATATCCACATCGATAACCATATCCATATCCATATCGACATACATAGTGATATCGATATCCATTTCGATATCCATATCGACATACATAGTGATATCGATATCCATATCGATATCCTTATCGATATCCATATCGATATCCATATCGATAACCATATCGAAATCCATATCGATAACCATATCGAAATCCACATCGATATCCTTATCAATAGCCATCTCCATATAAAAATCGACTTCCATAGCGATATCCATCTAGATATCCAAATCGATGTGCATATCCATATCAATATCCATATCGATATCCACATCGATATCCATATCGATATCGATATCCATATCGATATCACTATCGATATCCCTATCGATATGCATATCGATATCCATATCGATATCCATATCGATATCCATATCGATATCCATATCGATATCCATATCGATATCCATATCGATATCCATATCGATAGCCATATCGAAATACATATCGATATCCATATCGATAACCATGTCCACATCAATATCGATATACATATTGTTCACGCCAGAAAAGGGTGAACAGCGGAAGAGGAGCCTGGTTGAAACAGAGGGGCGAATTGGAAGGAGGACGGCCACACTGAAGATAATATGACAGGTGGATGGAAAGCTCCATAGGAGCACTTACTCCGATTTTCATCTTGAAATCGTACTCACGCCCCCACGTTCCACAAGTATTCTATTTTTTCCAACTTAAACATTATTGTATTGCCAACATATAGTGGCCACCATATACACATTGTTATTTTTACTATCGGTTAATAAAACTGTGCTGTGTTTAAATCGAAGTTTACGCGTTCGGTCAAATTCACTCTCTTTGGAATTTGGAATTCTCTGCCACCCTATAAATATTGGTCCTTCGAGCCGGATATCCTTCCTCTCGACCCCAGCATCGCATCGGTGGAGAATCTGATAAGTAGAAAAACTTATAGTTCCAATATATCAATCAGCACACGCATACATACTTACCTGCAGTGAAAAGTTTCCCGCTTTTTTTCCATAGCGACTTTTCACTCCAATTGGTATGTACATTCCATGTAATTGTGTCCTGTGCCCTCACCTATCCTGGTGTGATCGTTTATCCTAGCCATCTACTCCATAATATTGCATCCTTTCCTAAAAAATTTGCATAAAAAATTAACAATATACCACATATCTTTCCACATACACACATCTATATCACATCACATATCTACATCTACATACACATCCAAATACATCTATATTACATACATATATACACATACCGGCGATTGTGAGTTCAAGTACAAGTGCAAGTACAAGTCCAAGTCCAAGTCCAAGTGCAAGATAAAAATAAAAGTGCAATTAATTGCTGTGTATCTATAAAATCAAATCAAACTTACCGATCATAATTGTTTGCCGGCTCCAAAGCATTGTCCCGCCGCTATAAGAACCAACAACAAAAAGAACCGCATGGAAGCTCCGCTTATAATCTTTTACATTGCATATACATACACAAAAAGCAAATTTATTTCGCGCCAATTTTTTATGTATTATTTTCACGCACTACTTGCACAGAAATTCCGCACTTGCAACTTGCTTCTTTTTTTTTGTGTCCAAGTTAATTTTATTTAAAATTAAAAATTATTCGAAAGAAATCCCATAGCAGTCAGAGTTGTAGAGTGACCATTACTGTGTAACTTAAGCACAGTGAATTTTTAATGAGAATTAATAAAATAAAAAGGAGAAATTAATAAAAAAAATTAAATTAATTAAATTAAAATATTTTTTCCACTTTTCGAAAAAAAAATTACCTAATCCAAAACAAAAATATTTGCCACATTTTAAAAATTATTTAATCCAAAATAGGTATTTCCAAATTTAAAAAAAAAACATTAAATTAAACAAAAAAATATATATATTTTTTCGCATTCAAAAAAAAATTTACAATTTCGAAAATTTTAAAATAAATCCGAGGGCCGCTCGAGTAGTTACGGCATTTGTGTGTGCGTGACAAAATTATTAATAAAAAAACAAAAAAAAGTGTTTATCCGTTCCGGAACCAGTTCCAATTTCCGTCCTGAGCTGCAATTCTGGTTTTTTATAATTATCAAAAAAATTCCACGCAATTCTAAGCACAGGCATTCGGTTCTGACCAGTTCTTAACAACATTTATTGGTCGAAAGCAAAATAAAATTTACAAATAAAAACCAAGCTGTGACAAAATATTGCTTAGAGATCAGCCAACGTTCCCAATAATTAGCCACGACTCACAAAAGTTCCTCCCAAGTCCAATTAATTCTCCATTAATTCTCATTATTTTTTCTTCCTATTCTGATATATCACACAATCAGTTTAATTTAATAAAATATTCTTATTTATTTATTTATTGATTTTATCCGTTTTTGATAAATCTTGACGGCATCCAATCCACCCCATACAGTCCACTCGGGTCAGATTCCTTGACCACACGATATGCTTCCATTCCGATCATGCCCATTGATCCTGCTGAAAGCAGCAACAAATCCGATCATCTCGCATTGCCTCAAACCAAGGTCCTCTGGAGCAGAATCGAGTCCGAGTACATGGCATGTACCAGAGCCCTTACTGCTGATGGGAGCGATGAGAGCCGCGCCGATCTAATGACCGTTAAGTCAAAATATGAATACGCATATATGGTGTATGTTCGGTGCGGCACAAGTTTGGGAGAACGTATTGAACAAGTTCAGTCGTCTGAAGCAACTTCCGTGCCCCAAAACGTCCAGGTCTCTCGCGAACACCACGCACAGCCAGGCTACCGCCATGTACGGCCATGTACATAAACAACCCGCCAGTGGAAAAACTGTACCATCTCGTTTCAAAAAAGCGCGGCGAGGCAAAGGCGATCGTGTTGAGCTCACCCCTCACTAATGACGGCTTCCAAGCGGCTTGGAAAAACTTGCAGGCCCGTTTTGAAAACAAAAGGCAGCTCGTGGCCAATCAGACCAAGATACTCTTCAACCTCCCTACGGTTGTCCATAAGGTCAACGCCCAGGAGTCAGCACTGACAATTGGGATGTCGTCCTGGTGGTACTTTGCACCTCTAAATTGCCAACCCCACAATTGACTTATGGGAACAGTCCATCCCCACCAAAACAGCTCTTTCTTCTTCCCAATGGAGTTCGCAGACTGGCGCCGCAAGCTAAATTTCAGGCGCTGAACACTCAAGTCCGTGTCAATCAGGTCTGTGCGGCAGAGAGAACCATCCGATTCGCTTCTGTCCAAAATTTACATCCATGCCCGTCCCCCCGCTGTAATCAAGCAACAGAAGTTGTGCCTAAATTGTTTTGCACGCGGCCATCAACTACGGGAATGCCCCAGCGCCCATAGCTGCCACATCTGTAAAGAACGTCATCACACGTTGCTACATCGCGTCCCCACCTCCGCGGTGGCGACACCCAATGCGTAGCCACCGGCGACCTCCCTAAACTCAGATTAAGTTGAACGACCCACATCCAGTCAGAACATCCAGAATTTCATTGTTTCCACCCCACGTAAAGGCCTACTAGGCACCGCCATGGTGACCATACGACACTTGGGCGCTAACTTCCTTGTGCGCGCTTTAATTGACACCGGGTCTGAAGGAACATTTCTATCCGAAAGAATGTTCAACCTGGTGAGACATCCGTTCCGTCTCATTAACGCCCAGATAAGCGGCATTTCCAATTGTGTGGCCACCAGTGTCCAGAAGCTATGTCAGTTTCAGCTCGTGTCTTTCAGAGATCCCTCTCGGCACGTGGAAACCACAGCCTTTGTCCTGCCAAACCTAGCCGGAGCGCTACACTCCGGTTCGTTTCCCAAGGAGGTGGCCGGTAACCTCAACGAGCTTCCTTTGGCAGATCCGCTATTCCATAGACGCTCCCCCATTGACATGGTGATCGGCTTGGATCTTTTACCCCATATTTTGGGAGAGCGGATTAAAAAGGACATCTGCGGCTCCCTCTTCGACCTGGAAACTATCTTCGGCTGGGTTCTCTGCGGGCCCATGGCAGAATCATCCGGTCCGCCCAGCCATATTTTTGCCACTGAGACATCCGTCGCACCCACCAATTCCAACTGGCATCTTCCAGCAAGACAAAGAAATCACGGCACACATGATCTCTCCCGCCCTGTTAAGGATCCAAGAAGCAACAATCACCCCAGATCCATCACCAAAGGCTCCTTCCAGGCTCCTGCAGCATCTTGGCGCTCCAGAACGTTGCCGCTCCCCATCCCTGTCAGTCCACACGAGCTATTGCAATTTGTTGCAAGGGGACGGTATGTTCACGCCAGAAAAAGGTGAACAGCGGAAGAGGAGCGCGGTTAAAACAGAGGGGCGAATTGGAAGGAGGACGGCCACACTGAAGATAATACGACAGGTGGATGGAAAGCTCCATAGAAGCAGTTAGAGTCCGTATTCCAAGTATTCTAGTTTGCTAACGTAAACCTTATTGTATTCCCAACATAAAGTGGCCACCATATACACATTGTTATTTTTTACTATCGGTTAATAAAACTTGTGCTGTGTTTTAAATCGAAGTTCACGCGTACGGGTTAATTATTTATATTGGAAGAGTTGAGAAGTTGTGTACCTATTGGAATACTCTGCCCCCACAAACACATATCGATATCCATATTGATATCCATATCGATCCATATCGATATCCATATCGACATCCAAGGTGATACCCATATTGATATCCATATAGTTATCCAAATAGATATCCACATCGCTATACATATCGAAATCCACATCGATATCCAGATCGATATCTATATGGATATCCATATTGATTACTATATCGATTACTATCTCGATTACTATATCGATATTCATATCTATATCTATATAGATTATATTATCCAAATCGCCAGCCATATCGAAATCCACATTGATATCCATATGGTATCCATATCGATATCCATATCGCTATTCATATCGAAATCGGTATCGATATCCATATTGATATCCGTTGAGATATCTATATCGATATCCATCTCGATATCCAAATCGATATTCATATCGATATCCATATCGACTACCATAGCGATATCCACATCGATATCCATATCGATATCCATATCGATATCCATATCGATATCCATATCGATCCATATCGATATCCATATCGAAATCCCTATCGATATCGATATCCATGTCCATATCGACTTCCATAGCCATATCCATATCGATATCCATCTCGATATCCAAATCGATATCCATATCGATATCCAAATCGATATAAATATCGATATACATATCGATATCCATATCAATATTCATATCGATATCCATCTCGATATCCAAATCGATATGCATATCGATATCCATATCGACTACCATAGCGATATCCACATCGATATCCATATAGATATCCATATCGATATCCATATCGATCCATATCGATCCAAATCGATTTCCGTACCGATATCCATATAGATATAAATTGAGATATCCATATCGACTACCATAGCGATATCCACATCGATATCCATATAGATATCCATATCGATATCCATATCGATATCCATATCTATCCATATCGATATCCATATCGAAATCCCTATCGATATCGATATCCATATCCATATTGACTTCCATAGCCATATCCATATCGATATCCATCTCGATATCCAAATCGATATGAATATCAATCCATACCGATATCCTTATCGATATCCACATTGATATCCATATCGATCCATATCGATATCCATATCGACATCCGTATCGATAACCATCTCGATATCCATTTCGATATCCAAATCGATATGATCCATATCAAAATCCACATCGATATCCATATCAATAACCATCTCGATATCCATCCCCATATCCAAATCGATATGATCCATATCGAAATTCATATCGTTATCCATATCGATATCCATCTCCATATTCATATCGTCTTCCATAGCGATATAAATATCGATATCCATCTCGATATGCAAATTGTTATGCGTATCCATCCATATCGATATCCATATCGATCCATATCGATATGCTTCTCCATATCCATATCGACTTCCATAGCAATATCCATATCGATATCCATCTCGATATCCAAATCGATATGCATATCGATATCCATATCGATATGGATATCGATATGGATATCGATATGGATACGGATATCGATATGCATATCTATTTGGATATCGATATATATATCGCTATGGAAAACTATATGGATATGGATATCGATATGGATCGATATGGATATCAATATGGATATCGATATGGATGCATACGCATATCGATTTGCATATCAAGATGGATATCGATATGTATATCGCTATGGAAGACAATATGTACACTGCGCGACAACCGATTAGCACACCCTGGTACCTCTCATTGTAAATGTAAATAACAAATATCTATTAATCTCGATCATGGTCTTTATATTTTTCTATTATTCTTCTGCATTTATACTTAATAGAAAATCAAATATCATGCTCTGGAAGTTTACCGTTTTGTTATTTACATTTACAATGAGAGGTACCAGGGTGTGCTAATCGGTTGTCGCGCAGTGTATATAGAGATGGATATCGAGATGGATCTCACTACATATCAATATGTATATCGATACTGATCGATATGGATATCAATGTGGATCGATAAGGATATCGATATGGATCGATATGCATATCGATTTGGATATCAAGATGGATATCGATATGGATTTCGTTATGGATATCGATATGGATCGATATGAATATCGATATGCATATCGATATGCATATAGATATCGATATGGATTTCGATATGGATGGCGATATGGAAATCTATATGGATATCAATATATTGTAGTGTGCACGTAGTAAGGTACTTTCTACTTGCGGATATTACACGGTACTAAAGACTGAAGGCGGGCGTGCACTTATGATCCGGCTCCTGAAGAGGATAGCTCGACGGATGAGGGTGGGGTCCTTGCCTAGTCTTCTAATCTACATTTTGAAAGAAAACAATAGAAGTGCCGTATCGGACGACAATTTTCTGCTTTTCTAACAAGTACGCAATTACTACTCCACGGACTTTTAGATTTCTCTATTATACCTAACTTTAACATTCTGTCCACATCATCAAACATTAATGCTTCAATTGCTGGCGAGACGGACCAATGACGTTGTTTTACGGGTTTCGCGTCTCCAATGTTAATGCTATGCTCGATAAGATGGGTGTGACCAAGTCCTTCTCTCTTATATGAAGGGAGTTTTTATTTAATGATATCGATGATAACCTATGCATTTTGAAGTTATGTGACTTTTCTATTATCTTTTCTAATTTCTGATACTGTCTCACATGACCTTAAAAGATTCTGCAAAAGACCAAAATCTTTCCAGAAGTCCATACCCAAATAAATCTCTTGAGTTAAACTGAGGACTAAATATAGGGTTACTAATTTTGTGATTCCACGAAATGGAACTTCAGTTCAGTCAATGTCCAGTACTGGATATTGTGAATCACTTGCTGTTCTAATGTTGGCTAATTATTTGTTTATATTGGGGTGTTCGGAAAGAATAGAAGCTGTTTTGCCTCCTACACAACTAATGCTTGCGCCAGAATCTAACAATGTGACATAGTCTAGCTGTTCACCATATGCGAATCCCGTAATGTTGGTGAATAAAACCGACGGTTAGATGAGTTAGAAACTCTGGCAGTTGTTATGGCAGTAGAGCATTTTCGTCATTATTTCTTGAGGAGGAACTTTGTGTCAAGGACTAAACGAGACCTGGCTCCTAGGGCCCAAAGGTGGTGATCCTACTTGCAACTATTTATGTTTGACTTGGAGTATAGGGAGGGAAAAAGAATGGCTCACGTTGATTTTTTGTCAAGAAATCTTCCTTTAATTAATTCAGTTATATCAAGCCGTAAAATTTTAAAAAAGGCTATTCATTTGGCAGAGATTTCTATCAATTGGCTTATGGCTAAACAAAGAAAAAGACCCCGATATCATAATAATTTTAAATAAACTGAAGGAAGATTCTCTTTTGGATCACAAAGCCAAAACAAATAAATTGAGAGCAAGAATACAGAATCGTAAGATACAGCGAAATAAAAGAACTTGATCCTTACCGATAGTTCCAAGAGCTTTCAGATGGTCCGTAATAAACCAAGTATTTAGAATGGCAAACGACATTGATATACCTTGGCATACCATTTATATGGAAATAACTGGGAAATTGAATGGAAAGTCTGATACAAAAGAATATATCATAGTTCAAGTGGATGGGTTTACAAAATATGTTTATTTAACTCATTCACGCAAAATTGATGCTGAATGTTGCATAAATGCAGTGACATCAGCATTATCTTTGTTTGTGGTACCATATCGCATAATAGCAGATCAAGGAAGGTGCTTTGCCAGCAAAAAATTTAGTGAGTTCTTTAAATAACTGATCTTTTGGAGGGGAATAGGTATATGCTCAGGTCAGTAATTAATGAAGACATAAGAAAATTGCCAGATGGGCAAATACCGACCAAATATGTACTTAAGTTTTTTTCTTCACAATAATTTGATTTCAATTAGATTAAAATTATTATATATGTACAGTTGTTTAGGTGTAGGTATTTAGATTTACATGTATGTTGATTTTAGGTGTTGGCACAGCCTCAAAATTAATATGTGCCTAAGTGGCTTCTACAGTCAAACTGATTTTTAGGGTGCATGGCAGGATGCCATGAAACCGGTAACGGTTATTTTCCCAGCGCGTAGGCTTGCGATATGTCAGAAGCAATGAGAAGAATAATACAAAAGAGAATACAATACAATGAGCTTTGAGGGTGAACCCTTTAGTAGCTGCTTAGGGCTGATAATTTTTAATTTCGGCGGCAACAGGCAACGTCATTTAAAATTAAATTCTAAGAATTGAGCTGTAAAAACTTAGCTGTAAAAATTAAATTGTTATAAATCAACTGTAAGAATTGAAAATATGGACTAAAGCTGTTGAAAGATACAGTAAAAAGAAACCCAGTGAGGTTTGTGACGAAGTACAATTTTGGTACTTCGCCACAATTTATATATATATAATAAGTTGCTAAAATGTATGTAACAGGCTTAAAAAAACATTGGAAATATAAAGTATATATATTCTTGATCAGCATCAACAGCGGAAGCAGCCGAGCAGTCAAATATCGAAGATATATCTATGTACAATTTGTACTGCAATGCCTAGTGCGACATTGCATAGTAAGTGTGAGCGAGATAGCATGCGTTCATTGCTGTCGCTTCTAATGAAAATTTTAGTTTGAATTAATGGCGAATCCGAAGGAGTTTAATTTTATAAAGTTCCTCTACTTTATACAGGGTATACTCAAAGTCGGCCGGCGACAACTTGCTTGCTTCATTAATGAATTAGATTCTTCATTAATGAATCTATTATTATTTGATCCTAATCTTGTATTACATTTTACAAAAATCTCTTGACCTGATTTTTTTGCGCTTTTGTTTTGTGTTATTAAATCCGTTTCTTGTTTCTGTTTTATTTTACTATTCTGGGGTTGTAGTTATGTTTCGGACGAAGAATATATCCAAAGGTCTTTTGTTAGTGACAGAATGTATTGAGTAGTTGTATTCATAACTTGCTTTATCTATAAGTTCTTCAAAAGTTTGGTGTTCTTCTTTGGTCTTAATGCATCTCATTGTTTCAGAGAGCGTAGGGTGGAATCTCTCAACTTGTCCATTGACAGCACTCTTGAAATCAGAATTAAGAAATTTTTCATTATCTATAACAACGAATTTGGGAATACCTTATTAAAAAAGTATATCGTGAAGGGGTTTTTTATATCTGCTATTGCTTTTGATTTTATTATTTTACCTTGCGCAGGTTTTGAAAAATTGTTTATTGCGGTCAGTACCAGGATTCGTTCTGTTGAGTAAATGTCGATGTGTACTATATGTCCAGGATTTTGTGAAATCGGTATTTGTCTGAGTTCAGGATTTGGGGGATGTCTATCATATTTCTGTTCCTTGCATACTTTGCATTGTTTAACAAGATTTAAGATTTTGTTACCCATTTTGGGAAAGTAGAATTTTTCGAGTAACTGTGCGTTTCGGTGAGCGCTATTGTGAATCTTAAGAATTTCTTCTTCTTGCTCTATTTTGTTAGTGAGGTCTACAACCTGCATTGATGTGAATCTGGATTTAATGTTTTTGAGATAAAACTTTTGAATTTTGCCCATAATATCTTCTGTCGTGCTGATACCATTTATGACGGATGGGTTAAGTTGTTTTTTTAGCAACTTATAGAGATCATCATTAGTGTAATCCGGTCTTATAATGACGTGTCTATGGAAGATGGGGAATGGGAGACTAAACTGATAGTCGTGTTCTTGAATTTTGCGTATAAATATTTGATTATTAAAAGAATTAATGGGGACTCCAATACTAGGAATCAAATGTTCGGATGAGCTTTCTGAGCTATGTTGAGTTGTTACCGAATTGACAGAGGTAATTCTGGATAATGCAAAAGCAACTCTGTTACCCGTGCCTGGTTTGAAGAGGAGTTCGTAATCATATTTTTCCAAATAGCATTTCCATCTTTTTACTCTGGCATTAACAATCCAACTACTAAGGGACTAAGTTAGAGGCTGATGGACTGTAAAATTTTTTACTTTACGTAAAGGTAATTTTTGAGAGCTTTTAAGACCCAAACTATTGCTAACATTTCTTTCTCGGCATAATTTTCCTCAGCCTTAAAGAGTGTTCTCGAGAGGAACGAGATAGGTCTCTTATCCTGGGAAAGTACTGTTGTCAGATGATATTATCGATCGATTCTGGTCGGAATGCTCCATCATAAAAGAAAAGTGCTAAGTTAGTTGGTAAGAGAATACAAAAAGTAGTGATGCTAAAAGGCATTGCCAATGATGGCATTTGTAACACATTGCAAATTTTAAGTAACGTTGGGATTGATGGTTATAATATCGAAATATTGTTTCACGAAGTAGGCAATCAGTATTTGAATGATCACATTTTCATTGGCCGAGAGGTGCTTTCGCATGGCTTCAATGTCATAGTCTCCCATGAAAAGTTTGAAATTGTTAGGGCCAAAATTTTAAATTATTCTTCAAATGATAAGAAATTTTCGGATGATTGATGATGTTGGAAAACACAAAGACACATTATCCAGTAAAAATCATTTAATATTAAAATAAATCAATAAAAAATCAAATTTATGATTCCGAGAAAACTTGTTCAAAGAAGACCGTATAGGCTCTGCCCAAATGAGAGGGATTTGGTGCGGTCTAAAATTAATGAGCTGTTGAAGTGTAACGTTATAAAGCCTAGCTGTTCACCATATGCGAATCCCGTAATGTTGGTGAATAAAACCGACGGTTAGATGAGTTAGAAACTCTGGCAGTTGTTATGGCAGTAGAGCATTTTCGTCATTATTTCTTGGGGAGAAACTTTGTGTCAAGGACTAAACGAGACCTGGCTCCTAGGGCCCAAAGGTGGTGATCCTACTTGCAACTATTTATGTTTGACTTGGAGTATAGGGAGGGAAAAAGAATGGCTCACGTTGATTTTTTGTCAAGAAATCTTCCTTTAATTAATTCAGTTATGTCAAGCCGTAAAATTTTAAAAAAAGCTATTCATTTGGCAGAGATTTCTATCAATTGGCTTATGACTAAACAAAGAAAAGACCCCGATATCATAATAATTATAAATAAACTGAAGGAAGATTCTCTTTTGGATCACAAAGCCAAAACAAATAAATTGAGAGCAAGAATACAGAATCGTAAGATACAGCGAAATAAAAGAACTCGATCCTTACCGATAGTTCCAAGAGCTTTCAGATGGTCCGTAATAAACCAAGTATTTAGAATGGCAAACGACATTGATATACCTTGGCATACCATTTATATGGAAATAACTGGGAAATTGAATGGAAAGTCTGATACAAAAGAATATATCACAGTTCAAGTGTATGGGTTTACAAAATATGCTTATTTAACTCATTCACGCAAAATTGATGCTGAATGTTGCATAAATGCAGTGACATCAGCAGTATCTTTGTTTGTGGTACCATATCGCATAATAGCAGATCAAGGAAGGTGCTTTGCCAGCAAAAAATTTAGTGAGTTCTTTAAATAACTGATCTTTTGGAGGGGAATAGGTATATGCTCAGGTCAGTAATTAATGAAGACATAAGAAAATTGCCAGATGGGCAAATACCGACCAAATATGTATTTAAGTTTTTTTCTTCACAATAATTTGATTTCAATTAGATTAAGATTATTATATATGTACAGTTGTTTAGGTGTAGGTATTTAGATTTACATGTATGTTGATTTTAGGTGTTGGCACAGCCTCAAAATTAATATGTGCCTAAGTGGCTTCTACAGTCAAACTGATTTTAGGTTGCATGGCAGGATGCCATGAAACCGGTAATGGTTATTTTCCCAGCGCGTAGGCTTGCGATATGTCAGAAGCAATGAGAAGAATAATACAAAAGAGAATACAATACAATGAGCTTTGAGGGTGAACCCTTTAGTAGCTGCTTAGGGCTGATAATTTTTAATTTCGGCGGCAACAGGCAACGTCATTTAAAATTAAATTCTAAGAATTGAGCTGTAAAAACTTAGCTGTAAAAATTAAATTGTTATAAATCAACTGTAAGAATTGAAAATATGGACTAAAGCTGTTGAAAGATACAGTAAAAAGAAACCCAGTGAGGTTTGTGACGAAGTACAATTTTGGTACTTCGCCACAATTTATATATATATAATAAGTTGCTAAAATGTATGTAACAGGCTTAAAAAAACATTGGATATATAAAGTATATATATTCTTGATCAGCATCAACAGCCGAGTCGATTGAGACATATCCGTCTGTCCGTCCGTGCGTATGTCCGTCCGTATGTCCGTCCGTCTGTCCGTCCGTATGAACACGTGGATTTCAGAGACTACAAGCATTCGTGTAGTGTCTACGCACCACCTCCGCCCCCGCAATTTAGGAAAAACGAATAACTAGAGTCATAATAAAGGTATTTGTATTTTGCACACCCAATAATATGGCCAAAAGGTATGACCAAATTTCGTTAAAATCGGACACGAAATATCGAAGATATATCTATGTACATTGCGACATTGCATAGTAAGTGTGAGCGAGATAGCATGCGTTCATTGCTGTCGCTTCTAATGAAATTTTAGTTTGAATTAATGGCGAATCCGAAGGAGTTTAATTTTATAAAGTTCCTCTACTTTATACAGGGTATACTCAAAGTCGGCCGGCGACAACTTGCTTGCTTCATTAATGAATTAGATTCTTCATTAATGAATCTATTATTATTTGATACTAATCTTGTATTACATTTTACAAAAATCTCTTGACCTGATTTTTTTGCGCTTTTGTTTTGTGTTATTAAATCCGTTTCTTGTTTCTGTTTTATTTTACTATTCTGGGGTTGTAGTTATGTTTCGGACGAAGAATATATCCAAAGGTCTTTTGTTAGTGACAGAATGTATTGAGTAGTTGTATTCATAACTTGCTTTATCTATAAGTTCTTCAAAAGTTTGGTGTTCTTCTTTGGTCTTAATGCATCTCATTGTTTCAGAGAGCGTAGGGTGGAATCTCTCAACTTGTCCATTGACAGCACTCTTGAAATCAGAATTTAGAAATTTTTCATTATCTATAACAACGAATTTGGGAATACCTTATTAAAAAAGTATATCGTGAAGGGGTTTTTTATATCTGCTATTGCTTTTGATTTTATTATTTTACCTTGCGCAGGTTTTGAAAATTTGTTTATTGCGATCAGTACCAGGATTCGTTCTGTTGAGTAAATGTCGATGTGTACTATATGTCCAGGATTTTGTGAAATCGGTATTTGTCTGAGTTCAGGATTTGGGGGATGTCTATCATATTTCTGTTCCTTGCATACTTTGCATTGTTTAACAAGATTTAAGATTTTGTTACCCATTTTGGGAAAGTAGAATTTTTCGAGTAACTGTGCGTTTCGGTGAGCGCTATTGTGAATCTTAAGAATTTCTTCTTCTTGCTCTATTTTGTTAGTGAGGTCTACAACCTGCATTGATGTGAATCTGGATTTAATGTTTTTGAGATAAAACTTTTGAATTTTGCCCATAATATCTTCTGTCGTGCTGATACCATTTATGACGGATGGGTTAAGTTATTTTTTTAGCAACTTATAGAGATCATCATTAGTGTAATCCGGTCTTATAATGACGTGTCTATGGAAGATGGGGAATGGGAGACTAAACTGATAGTCGTGTTCTTGAATTTTGCGTATAAATATTTGATTATTAAAAGAATTAATGGGGACTCCAATACTAGGAATCAAATGTTCGGATGAGCTTTCTGAGCTGTGTTGAGTTGTTACCGAATTGACAGAGGTAATTCTGGATAATGCAAAAGCAACTCTGTTACCCGTGCCTGGTTTGAAGAGGAGTTCGTAATCATATTCTTCCAAATAGCATTTCCATCTTTTTACTCTGGCATTAACAATCCAACTACTAAGGGACTAAGTTAGAGGCTGATGGACTGTAAAATTTTTTACTTTACGTAAAGGTAATTTTTGAGAGCTTTTAAGACCCAAACTATTGCTAACATTTCTTTCTCGGCATAATTTTCCTCAGCCTTAAAGAGTGTTCTCGAGAGGAACGAGATAGGTCTCTTATCCTGGGAAAGTACTGTTGTCAGATGATATTATCGATCGATTTTGGTCGGAATGCTCCATCATAAAAGAAAAGTGCTAAGTTAGTTGGTAAGAGAATACAAAAAGTAGTGATGCTAAAAGGCATTGCCAATGATGGCATTTGTAACACATTGCAAATTTTAAGTAACGTTGGGATTGATGGTTATAATATCGAAATATTGTTTCCCGAAGTAGGCAATCAGTATTTGAATGATCACATTTTCATTGGCCGAGAGGTGCTTTCGCATGGCTTCAATGTCATAGTCTCCCATGAAAAGTTTGAGATTGTTAGGGCCAAAATTTTAAATTATTCTTCAAATGATAAGAAATTTTCGGATGATTCTAAGAAACACTGATGATGTTGGAAAACACAAAGACACATTATCCAGTAAAAACCATTTAATATTAAAATAAATCAA
Source organism: Drosophila neocordata (assembly GCA_018903615.1). NCBI lineage: Eukaryota > Metazoa > Arthropoda > Insecta > Diptera > Drosophilidae > Drosophila > Drosophila neocordata. The sequence goes on from JAEIGI010000090.1 coordinate 26,523, forward strand.
TAAAAAATCAAATTTATGATTCCGAGAAAACTTGTTCAAAGAAGACCGTATAGGCTCTGCCCAAATGAGAGGGATTTGGTGCGGTCTAAAATTAATGAGCTGTTGAAGTGTAACGTTATAAAGCCTAGCTGTTCACCATATGCGAATCCCGTAATGTTGGTGAATAAAACCGACGGTTAGATGAGTTAGAAACTCTGGCAGTTGTTATGGCAGTAGAGCATTTTCGTCATTATTTCTTGGGGAGAAACTTTGTGTCAAGGACTAAACGAGACCTGGCTCCTAGGGCCCAAAGGTGGTGATCCTACTTGCAACTATTTATGTTTGACTTGGAGTATAGGGAGGGAAAAAGAATGGCTCACGTTGATTTTTTGTCAAGAAATCTTCCTTTAATTAATTCAGTTATGTCAAGCCGTAAAATTTTAAAAAAGGCTATTCATTTGGCAGAGATTTCTATCAATTGGCTTATGGCTAAACAAAGAAAAGACCCCGATATCATAATAATTTTAAATAAACTGAAGGAAGATTCTCTTTTGGATCACAAAGCCAAAACAAATAAATTGAGAGCAAGAATACAGAATCGTAAGATACAGCGAAATAAAAGAACTCGATCCTTACCGATAGTTCCAAGAGCTTTCAGATGGTCCGTAATAAACCAAGTATTTAGAATGGCAAACGACATTGATATACCTTGGCATACCATTTATATGGAAATAACTGGGAAATTGAATGGAAAGTCTGATACAAAAGAATATATCACAGTTCAAGTGTATGGGTTAACAAAATATGTTTATTTAACTCATTCACGCAAAATTGATGCTGAATGTTGCATAAATGCAGTGACATCAGCAGTATCTTTGTTTGTGGTACCATATCGCAAAATAGCAGATCAAGGAAGGTGCTTTGCCAGCAAAAAATTTAGTGAGTTCTTTAAATAACTGATCTTTTGGAGGGGAATAGGTATATGCTCAGGTCAGTAATTAATGAAGACATAAGAAAATTGCCAGATGGGCAAATACCGACCAAATATGTATTTGAGTTTTTTTCTTCACAATAATTTGATTTCAATTAGATTAAAATTATTATATATGTACAGTTGTTTAGGTGTAGGTATTTAGATTTACATGTATGTTGATTTTAGGTGTTGGCACAGCCTCAAAATTAATATGTGCCTAAGTGGCTTCTACAGTCAAACTGATTTTAGGGTGCATGGCTGGATGCCATGAAACCGGTAACGGTTATTTTCCCAGCGCGTAGGCTTGCGATATGTCAGAAGCAATGAGAAGAATAATACAAAAGAGAATACAATACAATGAGCTTTGAGGGTGAACCCTTTAGTAGCTGCTTAGGGCTGATAATTTTTAATTTCGGCGGCAACAGGCAACGTCATTTAAAATTAAATTCTAAGAATTGAGCTGTAAAAACTTAGCTGTAAAAATTAAATTGTTATAAATCAACTGTAAGAATTGAAAATATGGACTAAAGCTGTTGAAAGATACAGTAAAAAGAAACCCAGTGAGGTTTTTGGTACTTCGCCACAATTTATATATATATAATAAGTTGCTAAAATGTATGTAACAGGCTTAAAAAAACATTGGAAATATAAAGTATATATATTCTTGATCAGCATCAACAGCCGAGTCGATAGAGACATATCCGTCTGTCCGTCCGTGCGTATGTCCGTCCGTATGTCCGTCCGTCTGTCCGTCCGTATGAACACGTGGATTTCAGAGACTACAAGCATTCGTGTAGTGTCTACGCACCACCTCCGCCCCCGCAATTTAGGAAAAACGAATAACTAGAGTCATAATAAAGGTATTTGTATTTTGCACACCCAATAATATGGCCAAAAGGTATGACCAAATTTCGTTAAAATCGGACACGAAATATCGAAGATATATCTATGTACATTGCGACATTGCATAGTAAGTGTGAGCGAGATAGCATGCGTTCATTGCTGTCGCTTCTAATGAAAATTTTAGTTTGAATTAATGGCGAATCCGAAGGAGTTTAATTTTATAAAGTTCCTCTACTTTATACAGGGTATACTCAAAGTCGGCCGGCGACAACTTGCTTGCTTCATTAATGAATTAGATTCTTCATTAATGAATCTATTATTATTTGATCCTAATCTTGTATTACATTTTACAAAAATCTCTTGACCTGATTTTTTTGCGCTTTTGTTTTTGTGTTATTAAATCCGTCTCTTGTTTCTGTTTTATTTTACTATTCTGGGGTTGTAGTTATGTTTCGGACGAAGAATATATCCAAAGGTCTTTTGTTAGTGACAGAATGTATTGAGTAGTTGTATTCATAACTTGCTTTATCTATAAGTTCTTCAAAAGTTTGGTGTTCTTCTTTGGTCTTAATGCATCTCATTGTTTCAGAGAGCGTAGGGTGGAATCTCTCAACTTGTCCATTGACAGCACTCTTGAAATCAGAATTTAGAAATTTTTCATTATGTATAACAACGAATTTGGGAATACCTTAGTAAAAAAGTATATCGTGAAGGGGTTTTTTATATCTGCTATTGCTTTTGATTTTATTATTTTACCTTGCGCAGGTTTTGAAAATTTGTTTATTGCGGTCAGTACCAGGATTCGTTCTGTTGAGTAAATGTCGATGTGTACTATATGTCCAGGATTTTGTGAAATCGGTATTTGTCTGAGTTCAGGATTTGGGGGATGTCTATCATATTTCTGTTCCTTGCATACTTTGCATTGTTTAACAAGATTTAAGATTTTGTTACCCATTTTGGGAAAGTAGAATTTTTCGAGTAACTGTGCGTTTCGGTGAGCGCTATTGTGAATCTTAAGAATTTCTTCTTCTTGCTCTATTTTGTTAGTGAGGTCTACAACCTGCATTGATGTGAATCTGGATTTAATGTTTTTGAGATAAAACTTTTGAATTTTGCCCATAATATCTTCTGTCGTGCTGATACCATTTATGACGGATGGGTTAAGTTATTTTTTTTAGCAACTTATAGAGATCATCATTAGTGTAATCCGGTCTTATAATGACGTGTCTATGGAAGATGGGGAATGGGAGACTAAACTGATAGTCGTGTTCTTGAATTTTGCGTATAAATATTTGATTATTAAAAGAATTAATGGGGACTCCAATACTAGGAATCAAATGTTCGGATGAGCTTTCTGAGCTGTGTTGAGTTGTTACCGAATTGACAGAGGTAATTCTGGATAATGCATCAGCAACTCTGTTACCCGTGCGTGGTTTGAAGAGGAGTTCGTAATCATATTCTTCCAAATAGCATTTCCATCTTTTTACTCTGGCATTACCATTCCAACTACTAAGGGACTAAGTTAGAGGCTGATGGTCTGTAAAAGTTTTTGCTTTACGTAAAGGTAATTTTTGAAAGCTTGTAAGACCTAAACTAACATTTCTTTCTCGGCATAATTTTCCTCAGCTTTAAAGTGTGTTTTCGAGAGGAACGAGATAGGTCTCTTCTCCTGGGAAAGTACAGTACCTATGGCAAAGTCTGTTGTCAGATGATATTATTTATATTTCGTTATTATATTATATATTAATTCGTTGGAAATCAAAGCATTTCTTATTTTTTTAATAACGAGTATTTTATTTTTTAATACTCGTCCATCTTCTCCTCTAGAAGGGGAGCTAACTTGGCGAAGTCTCTAGTAATAACCTGCTAAGCCCAAAAACGCTCTTAATTCTTTTAAACTCTGTGGTTGTAGATAGTTGGCTATTGCTTCTACTTTTGCTGGGTTTTTTTTAATTCCCTTACTACTTATGACGATTCCGAGGAACTCTACTTTGTCTTTGAAAAATTCACACTTATCCGATTGGTATTTAATATTTGCCTCATGGAGTGTTTTAAAAATTGCTTCCAGGTTTCGACTCTGCGATTTGCTGTCTTTGCTGAGGACAATAATGTCATCTATATAGATGAAACAAATTTTTCCAATATGTTCGTTTAAGATATCATCAAGAGCTCGCTGAGATGTTGCGGGAGCATTTTTTAGACCAAATGGAAGTCGTGTAAACTCATATTTTTAAGTAGAAGGCTGTTTTTTCGATATCGGATATTTTTAATGGGATTTGATGAAAACCACTTTTGAGATCTAGCTCTGAAAAAAGTTTGTTATTTCCCAATTGGGACAATACTTCATTGATTTCTATAGTAACTGTATTTAATTTGTGGTAATCTATTATCATTGTGTATTTCTTTTTCCCGGGAGCGTTGGCTTTTTTTGGTACAATCCATACTGGTGAATTGTAACGAGACCGGGACGGGCGTATTATTATTGGTTATTCGTATTGATATTCGTCGGTTAATGTGGCGTAAGTTTTGTCTTGCGGCTGGTCTGCTCGTATGTGCTCGTATGTGGTAACGGTGGGTTCTGTCGTTGTCCTGGTCATTGTGTTGGGTCGGATGGTATGTAAAATCCCAAAGTATTTCGGGCTACCTACAAGATTTCCATAAATATCTATGATCCTATCAATCCCTTTCTTCCAAGCACTAAATTCTATCGGGTCTCCTGAAAACTCTCTAACTCCTTTTACTATGTCCGGTATTCTGTTCAAATCTGGTAAGTTGTCTTTCCTGTCAGAGTTTATGGTATGGTTTACTGCTTTCGAAAAATCTGTTGTCTTGTTAGTCAGGTTCTGTAGGAGAATGGGGAGTTACTTTCGTAAAGCCTTACTAACTTGGTGGGCTATTATCTCATACATTTGTTGATTCATATTTCCCTGTTCTACTTCAATATTATCTTGACCTAAGTATAATACGAGGGTCTTATCAAATTGTTTAAATTTGCCATTCGCTTTGAATGCGATTAAAAGGAAAAGAAAAGTTTCCAATTATATTTGTGACTGGTTGATGATGCTACGCGTAATAAAGGAATTACCAAAAATAATTATCATAGATTGTTAAAAAAATTTTAGTGAAAATTGTCTCTGAAATGTCAGAAAAATTATTAGTGTAAAGTTGATTGGTATAAAATATTTTCATATTTTTATAACCTTTCTTTCTACTCTGGAGGGTCCCGTGGGAATTTGAGAGTTCGAATTTTTTTATATTTCGTGAGAGGTAGCAGCAATTTTATATTTGGGTTTTTTTTTCTTTTCTTCAGTATATTTTTTATATTAATGTGTACTATTTTGTTAGTTTTACTTAATTCTAGCTTTTATTTTTATTTTTCTTCTTGTTATCTTGTAAGGAAGTTTTTCCCGGCCGGGGTACATCTCCCAGTCTCCCCAGGGCCTTTCCTACACAGAAAATTTATGTAAGAAACCCGGACTTGATGATGGACGAAAGGGAGCATAGCCATATCCACAGTTGGCTTGCTCTAATCGGTGATTGCTTTAACTATACCTAACAAGGGAGGGAAAAAGGAAAGGAGTAGGGTGATCGACTTCTACTAAACGATTAACAAATACAAGGGAAGGGTATCAAGCCGACTAGGGTGTCACCCGGACATCGGCTTGAGAAACAAACACGTTGGGATTAGCCCAGGCAATTCAACCAGGTCAAGTAGGGTGTCACCCGGACCTTGGCCTGTTTGAATTATCCAGTTGCGACTCGTTGGATAATTCCTATTATTTAAGTCAACTAGGGTGTTACCCGGACATTGACTTAAATAAAATAGGAATTATCCCGAATCGCTACAAGTACGAACTATTAATGGCCCAAGAATCTTCATCAGATCAACTAGGGTGTCACCCGGACATTGGTCTGATAAAGTTCCTAGTCGGGTAGCACTAGACAAATCATATTATCCTAGTCAATTAGGGTGTCACCCGGACATTGACTAAGATTAATATGATTTACATGGCTCCCTACATAAAATACAAATACTACAAAACATACACTACATGCAAGTACAGTACGTAGACATTTAGATAATAGAGGGAACTAAAATGACAGGATGGAATGTTGCGGATAAATCATTAAGACTGGTTTTGAGATTCGGGGCAAACATTATAAAGTTTATTAATGTCCCTCGGACCTAAAATACTACTTATATCTAACCTGAGATTGATTTACCACACTTGACCTAATAATCTGGGAGGGGTAGCCCTGTTGGCCACTGATTGGACTCACCCGCTGTACACACCCTTGTTTAGTTCTGTTTCCAATGATTGTGTTTAATTTGACGTCTCTATGGTCTTCTGGATTACCGAAAAAGGTATTTTGCGATTATTATATTAGCTGTAGGGGACACTTTAGTTCTGCTCAATATGTTTATCCACGCACTGCACTTTATTTGTTTTCAACTTGTCAGTTGCTCGGTCCTAGCTCAACTGCTCTGTCGTTTTAATTTTCGACAGCCCTTGGCCTTTGATTTTGGTCGCTGACGCCGGCAGCGACCAATCAAAAATTGCCAACACATTTTGGCGATGACGCGATCGATGCATTTACCGTAACGCATGCGTAGCTTGGGCCTCTAGAAGTTTCTAGAACACAAGAAACTGCGCAATATCTCTGTCGTCTTCATTCGCAAGTCCCGTTGCAATTCCTATTGCTACATACATATATATGGCGTGACATGCGTATATATGTATGCATAGAAACATACATATATATATGGCGTGATATACGTATATATGTATGTAAGCAATAGAAACTGCGCAGTAGCAACCGGCGACTTTTAGGCAAGTCCCGTTGCATTGCTTGTTTCGTTTCTTTGGTGGCCCGATGTATGTGTATGTATGTGTGTGTGTACTGGCGGTGGTGGCGATTCAGAGATGCTCTAAGGGAACTAGTTCTACTAATAAAAATACTATCAACAAGTCAGAGAATAAACTTATAATGACTTCATGAACTTAATACTAATTAAACTAGAGATAATAATAAGGAAATGAATATATATATATCCCCTTCATTGGGGCGAAGCTTTGAAAAGTGCTTCGTCACACCCCCCCTTTACTTCGGGTGGGCTGGACGAAGAAATGACACGGTGACGCGCTGTGATGGGTTGACGTGTACCTTGTACACCATCCCGGCTACTTCATGTAGAAATCGGGTATCTTTATCCCGCCGTCCTCGCTTCTGGACTTCGGTGATCAATTCTTCAGGGACTGTGTCTGCTATTCGTTTAGTTCTCCATCCTTCTGGTACAGGTTGCCAATTGACTACGGACTCGTTCAATGGGGTTGAATCAGGGGTATCCACTACTATCGGAAAGACGGGTGAGGAAGGTGGCGAAATGTCCTCAAAATCGGGGTAAGGTGCCAGTGGACTGGGTGGCTCGGAAATGGTCTCATCGGATTCTTGGTCACTCATTGGATCGTAGGTATCGGGGTGACCTTCCATGCTGATGTGAATGTCGGGAATCGGTGGTACCCAGATTTCTCCCGTCTCGGGATCGACGATGGCATGGCGGGACGGACTTCCACCTGGAGGACTGTAGGGCGACGGAGAGCGGTAACAAGGTGATAACATCCTTGGGTCTGGGGATGGAGACTGCATCGGCGAGTTCACCGGGGATCTTGGTGGGTAAGGCGGCGTTGCTCTGTCTTCATCGTTTGCTTGATCTTGAACTTTAGGTGAAGGACTCCATCCTCTGTAGTTGGCGAATTTGCCTGGGTCGAAGCAGGCAAGATCTGCTAGCTCGAGGTGAAACCCAAGTACCTGTACCGATTGTATTGTCGGTCTCTCGGGGGCGTCTACTAGCTGGAAACAATTGTATGTCTCTGCCTCAGTGGGCTCGTGTAGGGCTACAGGTGCGGAAGGATCGCTCGACGAGGGCTGCATGGTTTGGTCCAACCGTGGGGTGGGCTCGCGTTGCGACTCAGGGTTAGCGAACTCCGCCTCCCAGGTTGACACCAACTGACTGATGATGTCTACGATTTCGTCGACGCTGTAGATTGGCGTTGCCATGCTGCTGTGAAAAATATACATTGAATACTCTGACTTGTGATACCCTATCGTTGATACCCTATTACCCTATCAGTGTGGTTTACAAAGGGCGAAAAATATCTTAAAAATAAAAATTACATGCTAACTTAAATTAACCATGAGCGTTGTTCATGATTACTCTTGCCTGTTGGCGCGAAGCGCCCTCGGGTTACGTTGCAGAGATTCCCCCTTAGGGGAACAGGGACGTTGGGAGAGCACACTCTCCATCAAGTGGCCCCTGTGAGTTGACTCATCTCTGGTATGGTAGCTTCTTCTGACTCATAGGGATGTCTGCTGGGCCTCTGTTGGTTGCAATGGTTTGAAGTCATCTATGCTTGCTGTGCGTCGTTGTCTTCCATGGGCTTCTTCTGATTCATGGGGATGTCTGCTGGGCCTCTGTTTGTTGCAATGGTTTGAGGTCATCTATGCTTGCTGTGCGTCGTTGTCTGCCATGGGCTTCTTGTAGGCGGACTATGTTTCTGGAAATAAACTTGATTACTTTGTAGGGCCCGTCAAACTTCGGGGCCAGTTTGGCTGCAAAGCCTTCTGCGGCTTTAGACAAATGGTGTTGTCTAAGTAAGACCAGATCGCCAACGGCTGGTCTCCATTCTCGGCGTCGTAGGTTATAGTGCCGGCTTTGGTCTAATGATGCTTGCTGCATGTTGGTCTGGGCCAATTTGAATACGTCAGCCATGCGTTGTGCTCGGGATTCGGGTGACCATGGCGGTGTTCCTAGACCAGGGGTAGCTTCATCGTACAATGCTCCAGGAATACGTGGTTCTCTTCCCAACACTAGGAAGGCTGGGGTGAATCCTGTAGAATCACATACGCTTGAGTTGATAGCTAATGTGAATTCGGGGAGTAGTTGATCCCAATTGCTCTGGTCTTCTCCTTGGTATTGAGCTATCATCGTCTTGATAGTTCGATTCGCTCTTTCCGTGGGGTTCTGCCGTGGGGTATACGGCGCGGTGTACTGAAGTTCTACTCCAGCTCTGTTACAAAGTTCTTTGAATGATCTACTGGTGAATTGCGTTCCATTGTCGCAGACGAGGGTACGTGGAGTTCCGAATCGTGCTATGATTCTTTCTCGGAAAGCTTTTTCCAATGCAGTAGTGGTAGCTTTACGCAAAGGTATGAGCTCCACCCATCTACTGTAGGCATCTAGAAAGACTAACAAGACTGTGTTACCTTGTTTCGACCGGGGTAGAGGGCCGACAAAATCCGTGCATACTATGCTAAATGGTTCCTTGACTTGGCGGGTGAACATCTTTCCTGCTGGTTTTGTTTGATCTACTTTGTATCGTTGGCATTGTATGCAGCTGCGAACATGACGTGTGACGTCACGGAAGAATCCAGGCCAATAGTATTTCTGGGCTATTCTGATTATTGTTTTCCTGATTCCTAAATGTCCTGCTGTGGGTTCATTGTGGCATTCCTGTAGTACTCGTTCTCGGTTTTCCTTTGGTACACATAGCTTCCATGGAATGGGGTCATCTTCTTCGGGGTGGTGATCTCTCCTACGGTAGAGTTGATCACCTTCGTATCGGTAGTCGGGATACTGGTCAGGTTGTTCATCGATTTGGCGTTTGATTTTACGCCACCATGTACACTTTGGCAGGGTATCCTGTATGCTGTTTAACACCTCTAAGGGCTGTCGAGAGAGGGCGTCAGCTACTATGTTTAGCTTCCCTCGGCGGTACTGGATGTCGAACTCGTATTGTTGTAGTTCGAGGGCCCAACGAGCGATGCGTCCTGTTGGATTATCTATGGAGTTGAGCCATTTAAGGGCCTGATGATCCGTGATAACTTCGAATCGGTAGCCTTCTAAATAGCAGCGCATCTTGCGTATTGCCCAGACGATGGCGAGGCACTCTTTCTCAGTTGCTGAGTAGTTTTCCTCGGGAGCAAGTAGTCGTCGGCTGGCATACGCTATTACTCGTTCTGTACCTTCTTGATATTGGGTCAAGACTGCACCCAATCCATAATCGCTGGCATCGGTCTGTAAATAGAACTTGGAATTAAAATCTGGACAAGCTAATATGGGAGCAGAAGTTAGTCGAGATTTCAGCTCTTCAAATGCGGCTTGTTGTTCACGAGCCCAATTCCACTTGGCATTCTTTTTCAGCAATTTAGTGATAGGCTGAACGACGTTGGAGAACTCTGGAACGAAGCGTCGATACCAGGAGGCGATGCCTAGGCATCGGCGAAGCTGGCGTACATTAGTAGGGGGTGATAGCTCGCGCACTGCGGCTACTTTTTCAGGATCGGTGTGAATCCCTTGTTCACTGATAACATGTCCGAGGAATTGTATCCTGCGCTTGAAGAACCTGCATTTTGCTTGGTTTATACGCAAGTTAGCTTCTCGTAGCCTGCGAAAAACTTCTCGTAGATGCGTCATGTGCTCTTCCAGTGTGCTGCCTACAACGATGATGTCGTCTAGGTAGGCGAAAGCAAAAGGATCCATTTCGGGGCCTATTACGCTATCCAAAGCGCGTTGAAATGTGGCGGCTGCTGAATGTAGTCCAAATGGCATAACTTTCCATTGAAACAGCCCACGACCGGGGACTGTGAAAGCTGTGCATTCGCGACTGGATCTGGCCAATGGGATTTGCCAGTATCCGCTCTTGAGGTCCAATGTGGAGATGAACTTCGCGTGCCGAAGTTTCTCTAATATATGATTAATCCTGGGTAGAGGGTAGGCATCTCGTATAGATTGGGCATTGAGTTGCCTGAAATCTATACACATGCGCATGTCACCAGTTTTCTTACCCACTAATACGATGGGTGCGCTGTGAGGACTCTTCGATGGTTCGATTCGGCGTTCTAGCAGTAACTGGTCTACGGTATCATTGATGATCTTCTGCTGTGCTGGATTACGGGGTAATATCTCTGCTTGATGGGACGGTCGTCCTTCATTGTAATAACATGCTCGGCTATGTGGGTGACACCTTTTAAAGTGTCGAATTTAGGCAGCTCTTGTGCCAAAAATTCTTCTATAAGTTGAGTTGAGCTAGGGTCTTCGATCGGGGATGGGGATTCATGCATTGCTGGTTCACTTGGTTTAGTATCTTCGGGGGTCACTGGCAGTGTTGTGGTTATTAGATTAAGTTTCGTTGACTTACGTGAGCGGCTTCCTTCTACTTGTTTGCGGAAGGGGTTGTTCCTTATCGCATGGTCCGATGGGGGAGGTAGAGCTGCACGTCTGGTCCAACTCTCAGTTGGGCTTTCGTTCTTTTGGTAGACCGTTGGGTCATCTCTGGTTAACTTGGGCTGTGGGTCACGTCTAGTAATTATCGTCGACTTGATCGGTGGCCTGATACTAGACTCTGTGATAGTATCAACTCGGGTGAATGCTCCATTGGACTGTGTTGCAGTAGGTTCCAATCTTATGAAATTTTCTCCGCATTGGATCGTGGTACCAATACCACGGAGAAAATCTGAACCCAGAATGATCTGGTCCATAATGCCTGGTAGAATTAACAATGGTAACTTGGTGTGTGATATTCCTAACCACACGTTGGCTTCGATGGCTTGGGTGATCTCCTTGCGAGATCCGTCGGCTAAGTTGATAGCGGCGCGTATTTGTTTCCAGTCTTTGGTGGCTGATACTTGTTGTGCCAAAGAATGGCTGATGAAGCTTCTTGTAGCTCCGGTGTCCAACGTTGCGTTTATCTCGTGACCATTGATTTGTATTAATGCTAGCAGGCGTCCTTCAGCAAATTGGAGTCGGCTTATACTTGGGGATGATTTGGCGCTTCCTTTGCTTGATCCCCGTTCAAACAAATGCGCTCGGCGTTTCCCGAACGTTTGCAGCATTTGATGGTTCGAATGCCTCTTCTTCCGCATTCCCAGCAGAAAAGTCTACGTCGGTTGGTACATTGGTGGGCAAAATGTCCATGTTCGCTGCAATTCCTGCAGGCGCGTTGCGTATCTACACGTGTGTCCGCCAGTTGGTAGACGTTAGATCTGTTGGCTTGGCGTCCAGCCCCAGGCTGATAGGTGGGCTTGTTGCTAATCCGGTTCTTGCGTGGCTCAGCTCGGGGTACATCTAAGAATTGTTGAACCTGGTTGTCGTAGGCAGAGGACATATTGACCTGGGAATTAAAAGAATTTGTAAAACTTGTGGAACTTTGGCTTCGTATGACCTCATAGTTGACGATTAACCGTGTTAGCTCCGTTAAATCGTGAAAATCTCTACGACGAGTGTACAGCTGGTACTCGGGATGTAGATTGTCATAGATGCGTTCCAATTCTTGTGGCCGGTATAATTGGCTCTTCGCATCATGAGACGAAGCTCGACCAAATATTGTTTAAATGGTTCATCTGTGCGTTGTTTTCTTGTTCGAATAGCATCCTCCAGTTTTTCGAAGTATCGGGGTGGCAAGAAAAATTCCAGAAATCCTTGCTTGAAGCTCAGCCAGGATAATTCTAGTAATCCGCTTGTTTGCCACCATCCTTCGGCTCGGCCGGATAAAATAATTGACATCATTCTTGGTAATGACTCAGTATGGATGCGATATGTGGCTGCACGTGTTTCCAATTTTTCCAGGAAATAAAGTGGATCGGTTGTCCCATCGAAGCTAATGCCCCATTTGGACACTTTATCTGCTATGGTCGATGGGCTGAGGTTTTCCGTGGTTCGTAATGTAGTTGAAATGCCTGCTGTGGTTGCCTGTGGTGGACATGCGAGTGCTGGTGAAGCTCTTCTGTCAATGTCCTGATTCCTGGGTATCTCGATCTCAATTGCATGCTCGGTGCACCTTGCGGGAGATACAGAACGTGATCGTGGTTTAATATCCAGGCTCTTGTCGATGGTTGCCGTCTGTCCATAGTGGGCTTCTAATTCTGCTAGGCGTGCAAGTACGTCTGGTTTATGGTCTTCTCTGGAGGCAAAACTGGAAAATCGGCTGCGCATTTCTTCCACGGTGCCGCCTTGTGTTAATCCAAATTCCGTAAAGAAATTTTCTAGTTCAGCTTTTCGGCGATACGTGATCCATTTGACACCCATGTTGCTAGAGTATCCAAATAGAACGTTGCTGAAATTGAACAATTAATTAAACAGGCGGTGTTTAATTTTAATAAATGACAAATATTGCCACTGGTTAAATATCCTGTGTATCCTTGATAACTTGTTGACTATGCGTAGGTTTCTTGACTCGGGGTGTCCTTGAGGACTGATGACTAAGTATTCTCGGTTGGTTTGTTATATCGTTGATTGATCCTGGTTGACTTTGTGTATCGTTGATTAATCCTGGTTGCCTTTGTGTATCGTTGATTAATCCTGGTTGACTTTGTGTATCTTTGATTAATCCTGGTTGCCTTTGTGTATCGTTGATTAATCCTGGTTGACTTTTTTAATTTTTTATTAATCCTGGGTGGCGATGAATATCGTTGGTTGATCCTTGATTGACTTTAGATATCCTGGTTGATGCTGGTTGGCAATGAATATCCTTGGTTGCTTGTTGACTTTGATCTTTTTTTTTCACTTTTGGTTTTTTTTTAAGAGTTTTTTGTATTTTTTTAGTGCCTGCGTTGAAGTCTGCTTGATGAATCCTTGACGGGAGTAGGATCGACTGTTCTGGTTGACGTGTTCTTGGTGACTCTCGGGAGTAGGATTGACTGCTTGCCTTGAGGTCTTCTTGTTGAATGCCTGCACTTCCATCTGCTCCAAATAGAAGTTGCTCTGCTTGTGCCAGAAGCTGCAATTATTCTTATAGTTATTAATTGCAGTTTCTTTTATTTTAATGTTCTGTAGCATGTTCATGTAATAATAACATATTAATAATATGACAAATATATTGTATCACTTAGTTGCAATATCTATATACAAAACATGCCAGTGTATTTGCCTCTTCAGTAACATGACCACCCATGAGAGCATGGTGCTGGACAATTGCTGTATCGGCAAATATAACACGCGCGGCCCTTCTGGCCCAAGATGCAATATGATACATCCCCACTCTTCCGCTGCGGCGGTATTCTATATACACATATTCCCACACATATTCTTATGTAAACATTTATACATAAGAATATGTATACATAAGCATACCGCGCCTCTGCCTGCATTGCTAGCAGCGCAGCTACGCGGTCTTAGCTTTAAGCAACCTTTGTATCAGAATTAAGAATCATTCATAAGACGGAGCTCAACAAGAAATATTCATAAGACAGAGCTCAACAAGAAATATACATAAAGCATCGTTCAACAATTAAATAAAGAGAATACAAAACTACAAAGAATCCTGCGTTATAATTTCTTTACATGGCGACCGTGACAGGACCTGGATCCTAAGACGAAAGGACCAGGATCCGAAGGTCACAAAAATAATAAAATAAACTTAAAAAAAAAAAAATAAACAAAAAAAAAAAATTTTTTCTTACACGAAAAGAAAAAAACAGTGAAAAGAGAAAATATGAGCGCAAAATATTAACAAAAGAAAATACTAACACTCAACAAGTGAGGAAATTCCTGCTAATATTGCCGATTGGATTTAAAATTTTCGTCAACCCGTAAAAAAAAAAAAATATAATAAAAAACAACGGCCGAAGAAGAGAAAAAAAAAAACACAAAAGATGTTCCCTTGTGACTATGCAAATATTATCCAATAATACAAAGAAGAGAAACAAACAACAATGATATAAAACACAAGAGGAAAAACTTTCAAGTCGACAATACAAAACTAAGCAACAAGAAGATGAAGGCTGCGGCGGCTGCCTATGAAACAAAACTTTGAGGGATTTTAATATGCGCCCAAGTGTGGTAGGCAATCCGCCTACTACACCTACGTTGGAATAACAACTGAAACAAAAGTAAAAAGGATGAGAAGTCTCCCCAAAACTACTGTGAGGGACATTAACGAAGAAGCCTGTGCAGCCAGCACCGGCAACGTCAACACTGGACCGGCAGCGCTACAAAGAGCGCCCAACACTTCTACTAAATAATATAACTATGCGCTGCGACGCAAATTTTTTTTTCTATTGCACTACGATGCATATTTTTTCATGTAAATTTAAAAAACCTTTGTGAAATTGCGCGGCATTAAAGCTGCACAATTAGAGTGTGGCCTGAAAACCACACGCAAAAATAGGCAGGATAGAATATATGTAACAAAAAAAATATAAATATACATAATATTCTTTCAAAAAAAAAAAAAAAAACCCCTTTAAAGAAAAACCAAAATAAAGTTAAATAAAAGGAAAAAGTAAGATGTAAAACCCTCTATGTTTTAAGCAAAAAAAAAAAAAAAACGAAAAAGAAAGCATATAAAAAAGAAAATTAAAAAAAAAAAAAATCAGAAAAAAAATCAGAATTAATTAATGATAAAATAAATAATGTAAATTAAAAAAAAAAATTCTTTTTGAAATTTGAATGTTTGACAATAAAATTAACAAGTTTGATGATAATATATATATGAATTGATTAACATGACAATATTAGACAATTATTTCTAGAAAGATAGTAAATAGGAATACTGACAGTGTAGCAGATTTAGTTGAGGTCAGTTACAATTTCGAATTTAGTTTGTTCGCGTATATTCGAGAGCGTCGAAAATGAGTAATTTAACAAGAGTTGTCTTTGATATGTCCACCGATGGCGAGCTCCTCGGTAGGATCAACATGGAGCGGCGCTCTGACGTCGTTCCCAAAACTGACGAAAATTTCCGTGCCTTGTGCACCGGCGAGAAGGGCTTTGGCTACAAGGGCTCCATTTTCCATCGCGTCATCCCAAACTTCATGTGCCAAGGCGGTGACTTCACCAACCACAATGGCACTGGCGGCAAGTCCATCTACGGAAACAAGTTCCAAGATGAGAACTTCCAGCTACAGAATACCGAATCAGGTATTCTGTCGATTGCTTAGGAGACTGGCTGAGACTACACCCAATCCCTCCCATCTCCTTATCCTCCTGCCCAACAAAACCTTCTCCTACTATGCCGTCAACTATAATACTATTACAACTAAAAGAAGAATTTCTTCTCCATCAACCTTCAAAAACAAGCAACTATACTAGATTTTGAAATTTTTTTTTTGCATTCGGGAAAGAAAAACAAGCATTATATTATATTTAAATAAATATTATATTTAATTATGAGAAGCAAAAACATTGAAAACACAAAAAAAAACACGAAAGAAAGAAAACCTAATTTCTATACACATCTGCTAACAAACACACAATGACCCCTTTCCACCACATACTTAATAAACTCCAAATTAAAACTCAAACCGAAACACGAAATCAAATATATATAGATAAATTTCATTTTTTTAAATAAATTTAAATAATTGATGAAAAGTAATAAACAGAAATCAAGTAAATGAAACAATTTAATAAGCGCAAAGCAAAAAAAAAATAAAAAGTAAGGAAAATGCATGAAAAGTAAAACAATTTAACAAAAAAAAAAATGAAGTAACAAAAGGAAAAGAAAAAATTACAGGACTTACAAAATATACCAACATCTAACAAAATTCTGAGAGTCACTACCAGAAAACAAAGTAAACAGTTAAATTCCTGCGCGGGAAAATAAAAAATAATATAGAAGAGTTGCAAAAGCAATCTCTGAATGCTTCTAAGCCCAACGTATATGAAGTCATTGTAAATGACGAAATACGAAAAGTAGTGACCTTGCGAATAACTAATTCTTTATGCACATTCAAACATGGCAAGGAAGTTATAGCAAGAATTGACATTTGCGATATGTATACCAATGAAATTCTAGACTTAGGTCAATTTTTTCAAAGGCTCGATAAAGAAGCCGGTATACTCAATATCAGTAAAGTCAAAGTGGCACCGAGCGAAAAGATCTTTGAAACCATTTCAATAGAATCTTTTAAAAATATGGGCAATAAAATTTTAGAATTTTTAAGAGTAGCGCTACTCAAGCCGGTGACCCTATTATCAAACAATGATAAAGAGAAAGAAGCAATACTGTTTACGTTCCATGATGACCCAATACAAGGGGGGCACACTGGAATTTTAAAAAACCAAAAAAAAAAAAAAAAAACCCACAAATAAAAAAAAAAAAAAAAAAAAAAAATTTTTTTAAAAAAAAAAAAAAAAAATCAGAAATCAAAAGTAACTACACATACTAAGACACCGTTGATAATAACTGAAACGCCACAAATGGCTTTCGACAGGGTAATAGTGGATACGATTGGTCCACTCGCAATAACGGAAAACGGTAATGAATACGCAGTAACATTAATCTGCGATTTAACAAAATACCTTGTCGTAATACCAATTAAAGACAAAAGTGCGAAAACAGTAGCGAAAGCTATATTCGAAGATTTCATTCTGCGGTACGGTCCAATGAAGACGTTCATTACGGACATGGGAACAGAATATAGAAACTCAATAGTTGAAGATTTATGCAAAAACTTGCAAATAAAAAAAATTACTTCAACCGCACACCATCACCAGACTGTAGGCACGGTGGAGCGAAGCCCACCGAACACTCAATGAGTTTTTACGATCCTACATTTCAGTTGATAAAAGCGACTGGGATGTATGGATACGATACTTCGCATATTGTTTTAATACAACACCCTCTATGGCACATGATTATTGTCCATATGAGCTGGTATTCGGTAAAACATCGAATTTACCGAAACATTTTAATAGTGTTGATAATATAAATCCACTATATAATATAGATGATTATGCTAAGGAATCAAAATTTAGACTAGAGCAGGCTTATAAAAGAGCCAGAATTATGTTAGAACAACATAAAATAAAGAATAAGGAAATATACGATAGGAAAATAAAAAATATAGAATTAAAAATAGGAGATAAAGTTTTACTAAGTAATGATACGGGTCATAAGTTAGAAACTAAGTATTTAGGCCCATACACAATAGAAGATATAAAAGATAGGGATAATATTTTAATTAAAGATTTAAAAATATAAAAAACAATTAGTGCATAAAGATAGGTTAAAAATTTTAATCAATTAATATATATATATATAAAAAAAAAAAAAAGGAATTAATACAAAAAAAAATTTTTTCTTCACTACATTGAATGACGATAAACATATATACAAAAATACTTTTACCTAATATCACATCAAACAAATAATCAAACAAATAATCAAACATTCAAGCAAAAAAAAAATTTCACACAAATAAATTTCAATACAATAAAAATTAGAAAATAACTTCACATAGTTACGTTATTTTTCTAAAGAGGGGGGATGTAGCATGTTCATGTAATAATAACATATTAATAATATGACAAATATATTGTATCACTTAGTTGCAATATCTATATACAAAACATGCCAGTGTATTTGCCTCTTCAGTAACATGACCACCCATGAGAGCATGGTGCTGGACAATTGCTGTATCGGCAAATATAACACGCGCGGCCCTTCTGGCCCAAGATGCAATATGATACATCCCCACTCTTCCGCTGCGGCGGTATTCTATATACACATATTCCCACACATATTCTTATGTAAACATTTATACATAAGAATATGTATACATAAGCATACCGCGCCTCTGCCTGCATTGCTAGCAGCGCAGCTACGCGGTCTTAGCTTTAAGCAACCTTTGTATCAGAATTAAGATTCATTCAGAAGACGGAGCTCAACAAGAAATATTCATAAGACAGAGCTCAACAAGAAATATACATAAAGCATCGTTCAACAATTAAATAAAGAGAATACAAAACTACAAAAAAATCCTGTTTTATATTTTTTTTAATGTCCCCCTTTATTACTTTCTTTGTACATTGGTAATGTGTATAGCGATGCGAAGTCGACCAATAGGAACACAGGAGGGAGCGCCCCCCCCTTCTGTTCCTCATCAGAAAAATTCAGTGTGGGAGAAGGAGACAAAAAAATAAAGATTTTGCTTTTTATGTGCGGTATATGAATTTTGGTTTTCTATGATACTTTGCTGTGACTGTACCATCGCATGAATTCGAAACGGGGCTTCGCTGCCGCGTTTTTCTGTTTCTCTTTGACTTGCCTGCAAATTTTAAATTCTAACTGTGCTTGCTAAATGAATTGTCTGTCGATGATTCTGCTGTCTATTTTATCACGATTTGGCTGAGTCTATTAGCTATGTCAATGATTTTGTATTTAGTTCTATCGGTGACTCACTTACAACTAAATTCCTGGGGGTTGATTATACTAAGTACTCTACCGTGACTCTGCTGAGTATGTTAGCTATGACGATGGTTTTGTACTTAGTTCTATCGCTGGCTTGCTTAAAACTAATTTTCTGTCGATGATTCTACTGGTTACTCTATCTTGACTCTGCTGGGTGACTTAGCTATGTCGGTGATTAGACAGATCTATCGTTGACTTTTTTTAAATTGAATTCTTGCTGGCGGGGTTTTCATGCGGGGTATGTGAACAATGTAATGGACTTATGGTGCACTTGTGATACTCTGTGATTTGCCAGCATGCATATATTAAAACACAATAATAAAAAAAAATTAATTTATTTCAAAAATTTCTTTTATATTGCTGAAAGGGAATTTTGTTAGGCATATAGGTTAGCATGATTTGGGTTATGGTGGGTATTTATTCCACACAGATGAAATCCTTTATAAAGAAATTATTTATATATAAAAATGTATATAAAAATAATAATGTCAATCAAGTCTCGGGTCCCTGCTCGGGCGCCATCTGTAAGGAAGTTTTTCCCGGCCGGGGTACATCTCCCAGTCTCCCCAGGGCCTTTCCTACACAGAAAATTTATGTAAGAAACCCGGACTTGATGATGGACGAAAGGGAGCATAGCCATATCCACAGTTGGCTTGCTCTAATCGATGATTGCTTTAACTATACCTAACAAGGGAGGGAAAAAGGAAAGGAGTAGGGTGATCGACTTCTACTAAACGATTAACAAATACAAGGGAAGGGTATCAAGCCGACTAGGGTGTCACCCGGACATCGGCTTGAGAAACAAACACGTTGGGATTAGCCCAGGCAATTCAACCAGGTCAAGTAGGGTGTCACCCGGACCTTGGCCTGTTTGAATTATCCAGTTGCGACTCGTTGGATAATTCCTATTATTTAAGTCAACTAGGGTGTTACCCGGACATTGACTTAAATAAAATAGGAATTATCCCGAATCGCTACAAGTACGAACTATTAATGGCCCAAGAATCTTCATCAGATCAACTAGGGTGTCACCCGGACATTGGTCTGATAAAGTTCCTAGTCGGGTAGCACTAGACAAATCATATTATCCTAGTCAATTAGGGTGTCACCCGGACATTGACTAAGATTAATATGATTTACATGGCTCCCTACATAAAATACAAATACTACAAAACATACACTACATGCAAGTACAGTACGTAGACATTTAGATAATAGAGGGAACTAAAATGACAGGATGGAATGTTGCGGATAAATCATTAAGACTGGTTTTGAGATTCGGGGCAAACATTATAAAGTTTATTAATGTCCCTCGGACCTAAAATACTACTTATATCTAACCTGAGATTGATTTACCACACTTGACCTAATAATCTGGGAGGGGTAGCCCTGTTGGCCACTGATTGGACTCACCCGCTGTACACACCCTTGTTTAGTTCTGTTTCCAATGATTGTGTTTAATTTGACGTCTCTATGGTCTTCTGGATTACCGAAAAAGGTATTTTGCGATTATTATATTAGCTGTAGGGGACACTTTAGTTCTGCTCAATATGTTTATCCACGCACTGCACTTTATTTGTTTTCAACTTGTCAGTTGCTCGGTCCTAGCTCAACTGCTCTGTCGTTTTAATTTTCGACAGCCCTTGGCCTTTGATTTTGGTCGCTGACGCCGGCAGCGACCAATCAAAAATTGCCAACACATTTTGGCGATGACGCGATCGATGCATTTACCGTAACGCATGCGTAGCTTGGGCCTCTAGAAGTTTCTAGAACACAAGAAACTGCGCAATATCTCTGTCGTCTTCATTCGCAAGTCCCGTTGCAATTCCTATTGCTACATACATATATATGGCGTGACATGCGTATATATGTATGCATAGAAACATACATATATATATGGCGTGATATACGTATATATGTATGTAAGCAATAGAAACTGCGCAGTAGCAACCGGCGACTTTTAGGCAAGTCCCGTTGCATTGCTTGTTTCGTTTCTTTGGTGGCCCGATGTATGTGTATGTATGTGTGTGTGTACTGGCGGTGGTGGCGATTCAGAGATGCTCTAAGGGAACTAGTTCTACTAATAAAAATACTATCAACAAGTCAGAGAATAAACTTATAATGACTTCATGAACTTAATACTAATTAAACTAGAGATAATAATAAGGAAATGAATATATATATATCCCCTTCATTGGGGCGAAGCTTTGAAAAGTGCTTCGTCACAATCTTCTACTGATTTCTTTATTTGTTAGTTCTTTTAATATTTTTTCTTGTTTTTTTTTTTTTAACTTTTCCTTTGCAATTTTTCTTTTAACTTTTTCTTTGAAATTTTTTTATAACCTTTCCTTTTAACTTTTTCTTTTAAAATTTTTTTTTTCACTTTTTTTTCTTTTTAACTTTTTCTTAAAAATTTTCCTTTTAACTTTTTCTTTGAAATTTTTCTTATGACTTTTTCTTTTAAATTTTTATTTTAACTTTTTCTTTTAACTTTTCTTTAAAATTTTCCTTATAACTAGCTTACTTGGCTACAATGTCCTCCTCTCTCGATGTTCCAGATTTCGTCCTTTTTGGTGATTCTACTCGGAATCCAAATACCATACTTCCGGAAGTGTCCTGCGACCGTATTCTACAGGACTTGAGGTCCAATGGTTTTATGTTTTCCACTTCTTCTTACCGATCTATAATCGGGAGTCTTAGAGGATGTGGTAGAACGCGTTGCAGCTTAGACGCGTTATGGTCTCTCAATAGTACCGACGGTTGCGAACCTTGGCCGATCTATAATCGGCCGTCTTTTTGTGACGCGGTAATCCGCGGACGCGATAGCACAACTTAGAATCGTTTTGTTCTCTTGGTCAACACTATGAAGTCCCCATTTTGCGATTCCGGATTTTTCCTGGCTGATCTACAATCGGTTGTCTCTTGGGACGCGGTAATCCGTGGGGCGCGATAGTGAAACTTAGAGGCGTTTTGCAGTTTCGTTTATCACTATCGCGTCCCTGCTCGCCAGTTAAATAAATTATTTCTTTGGAGAATAAGATTATAACGAAACCTTGTTGTTTATTAATCGCAAGGTTCAGATTAAGACTAAATTTACAAAAGCAACTATTAGCCTGAAGAAGTGTCGGTTCGGTGGCAGCGCGACGTTAGCAGAGCTATGTAGGTAGTTGTTGCGGCTTAGTTTTATTTGTTTTATTTATAATTCGATTATTGGAAAACATTGGTTGCTAGTTAAGCACTTCACATTTGGTCAGCACTTCCCTTAGAGTCAGCACTTCACGTTATGTCAGCAGTTTACATTAGGACGGCAGTTCCGATCATGTTGCAATGTTTATTTGTCGGACTATTTTAATTGTCGGACTGTTTAATTGTCGGACTAGATTGTTTGATCTTGTTTCACAGAGACAAAATCAAAGGCCAAGATCTAGTAAAAACGAAATCCGAAAATCAGTTGAGTTTGGACCATTAAACAGACAAGTTGAGGTTGGACCATTGAACAGAGTTGGACTATCGAACAGAGGAATTAATTTATGACTATGAACGGAGGCTGAAGTTTTATCTAAGAACCCAAGTGTTATATAATTACCCAGTCGTGATACACTAGATAACTCCTAATATTAAAGTCAACAAGGATGTGACCCGGACATTGGCTTAAATGAGTACGACTTATCAAGGATCACTACATTTACACCAAGTATTACTAGGGGCCCAAGAATCTTTATCAGATCAACTAGGCGTCAAACGTTTTAAAATTTTATTATAAACAATATGACTTTAACTATAAGCGCTAAATACTACCTAACATGGTATCACCACACTACCTTGTCTGAAATGTTGATAAAAGAGTAGCCCTGTTGGCCTTTGGAAAGATTCACCCGTTCCGTATTAATTAAAACAGGCCAATGTCCGGAAGACACCCGAGTTGACCAACTTGAATTCCCTGGGCTAAGACGATTAGCAGTGACTGCTTAGTCATGCAGGTGGGTTAGTGTTGTGGAATTGTTCTCTAGTCAAGTGTGCGAGTGTGCAGAACACCAAGCAACGCACAAGGAATTCGCTTCGCTCGGAGAATATTAAAGAAGTCAGACAATACTAGTCAATAAACTGGAGAACTCGACAGATTTAATAAAAAACGTGTCTTGGTTACAGCAGTATTTAAATACCTTTCCATCTTTCAAACATTGTAAATGACGCCCTGTCAATCAAAAATCTTCCGGATAATATTCATGAAACATTACAAGCCTTAAAAAATATAGGAACAGATACAGA
Source organism: Drosophila neocordata (assembly GCA_018903615.1). NCBI lineage: Eukaryota > Metazoa > Arthropoda > Insecta > Diptera > Drosophilidae > Drosophila > Drosophila neocordata. Next base: position 49,779 of record JAEIGI010000090.1, read on the forward strand.
AACATTTGATCCTATTACAACTATTCACATGACTACAAAATTAGATAGACTTACCCATACCTCCTATGAACGATCCCTGTCCGATACAAGGGTATTACATAAAACCAAAGAGTTCCCGGCATTTTTTAGCAACGATTTCTTGCCAAAAGAGTAAAAAAGTGTGTATCAGCGTCCGGCACAAACTACTCGTCATGTCCGTTCTGTAACAAGTCGAATCACCAACTATTTAATAGGGATAAATTCAAAACGAAATCTGCTGCAGAATTCCTGAATTGAGTACAAAGACAAAGAATGTGTGTCAATTGTTTTAAAACAGACCAAACGACAAAGGCTTGTTCCTGGAAAGGAGGCCCGAAATGCGATAAAAACACAATATATTGGTACATTTGGGAAACTAGAAGTTGTAAGCAAATGTTACAACAACGGCCTCGGCGTTATCAACACATGGAAGAAATAAAAATTAGACGCTTCCGGCGACAGCGAGAGTAATTGAAGGAACCAATGATAAAGAATGAAAATTTCGTCCTTAGACAGTAGCTCTCAATCTGGTATCAGAAAGATTAGTGCAACAATTTGCTCTAAAATTAGAAAAAGCATCGCTACGCATCGAAGGAGTAGACGGCAAACCACAAGTCACCAGATCAAAAGTAAACAAACTTGTTAAATCAAAGTATAGAGAGTTCACCACAAGTCATTTGCGTTGACCTATAATATTGTGGCAGATCAGCCGACGGAACCAATTACACGAAAAAACATTCCCGTGCAGATCCCAATATCAACAAACCAAGAAAAATTGTTATATATCTGGGAGCGGATTATTACTTCGGAATTTTTTTACCAAGAGAAATTAAAAACCAACAAAAGTGTCCAATGCTTCGAAACTCTCAATTTGATTGGATCGTTGCTGGAAAAATCAATATGGCTACATCTGCACCTGTATGGTAGTTAACCTGAGAAACTCTTGGAAAGATTTTGGAAATTGGATACATTAGAGCCAACTAAAAAATATACTCGCCCAGAAGAAGAATCCTGCGAAAAGTACTTCATGGAAAACTTACGGATGGAAGATTGGTTGTAAAACTAAAAGACTATTTTTATACCCTGTACCCATAGGGTAAAAGGGTATATTAAAGTCGCTAAAATGTATGTAACAGGCAGAAGAGACGTTGATCTCAGAGACTACAAGAGCTAGAGCAACCAAATTTGGTGTCAGCGTTCGTGTAATGTCTACGCAAATCAAGTTTGTTTCAAATTTTTGCCACGCCCACTTCCGCCCCCGCAATTTAGGAAAAACGAATAACTAGAGTAAAATTAAAGGTAGGTAGGTATTTGGCACACCCAATAATATGGCCAAAAGGTATCAGCTGACCAAATTTCGTTAAAATCGCACAAGAAATATCAAAGATATATCTATGTAAAATTTGTACTGAAATGCTCAGTGCGACATTGCGTCGTAAGTGTGAGCGAGATCGCATGCGTTCGTTGCTGCCGCTTGTGAGGAAAATTTTAGTTTGAATTAATGGTGAATTTTTTAAAAAGTTCCTCTACTTGGTACAGGGTATACTCAAAGTCGGCAGGGACGACTTGCTTGCTTCATCTGAATACTTTTCATCCCTAGTGGAGTCTCCTGATGTGGCCATAAGAAGATTCCTGTCGTTGGAAAACAAAAAGGAAGTATTGCAATACAGAGAACCACATCAGCTTTATTTTATTCCCCATCATTGTGTGCTTAAACCGGAAAGTACCACGACTAAATTGAGATTGGTATTTAACATGATAGAGTATGTTAGGAATTAATTAACGAATTGTAATATAAGCCATCGAATCATGATAACTTCAACAAATATGAACGAGGAGAGGAGATTTAAAATAAGTTAGAAAGGACTTTTCCTCAAAAAAGCAAATCAATTCTTACTTTGTTGAGAAGATTAAAATACAATAGTATCTTTAAGATGAATTCTATAAAGTCCACTAGGAATTACTCAATGAATTGTAATATAAGATATCCAATCATGATCCAATCAAGAAATACCACACGAAAACATATTAAGTAATAACGGATTGGAAATTACAAAAGCCGAAAATAGAAAAAGATAAATTAGCAAAGAGAAGAAGAGCAAATTAATATACACCCGTTTATACGCAAAGTTGCATGCAGCCATGTTGGCAACACTTTCCAGGACACTAAAACATATAGTGCCTGAAAAAAAAATGAATTATTAGACAATTGTCGAAAATTCGAAATCTATAGATATTAGTACTGATATTAGACCCGGTTGAAGCAGAATATAATCTGGAAGTTTATATCGCCGCAGAGAAAGCGACACTCAAATTTTGTGTTCCAGCTATACATGATGTGATAACATCATAACAATTGCCAAAAATTTTCATTCAAAAATTTGATGGCAACTATTTGAAGTGGTAACAATTTCATGACATCTTTAAGAAAGTGGTTCATGAATCTATACCCGCAGTACAAATGATGTGGAACCTAAAAGCTAATTTATCTGGAGATGCAAAAAGATTAAAAAGGCATGAATTAACAGAAGTTAATTAACAAACTGCGTGTAAAATGCTGCAAGAACGGTTTAAGAATAAACGTGTCTTGGTTACATCAGTATTTAATCCCTGGTTGGTTACAGCAGTATTAATTCCCTGTCAATCAAAAATCTGTGAGGAATATATAATGTATGTATATATATACCACACAAATGCGGTAGAGTATCAAGCCAAATATAAATATAGATGAATTCAAGTCGTAAAAGCGGCTAATAATTCAAATAAGCATTGGCCCAAAACGAAATTCAAATTCATCAATGCGCGTTTATATGTTTGAGTCGCCAGGCAAACAAAAGAAATGTGCGATCAAACCGAAAGCAAAATCCAAACATCGCGCGATTTAAATTGGCAAACATATATACAAACATTGTTGCCGAAATTTATGACAGCAAATTAATCACCTTCGACCCACTGTAAAGACAAGCAAACGCAAAAATGTACAGCTGCACACAGCGAACAAAACACTTCGTTTTGTGCAAGCTCTTTTCTATTCTTATTCTTGCGGTACTTTTCCTATGTACTTTTCATATGTAAGTATAACTTAAGTTAGTTAGAAACACAACGCGTGTTCGATGTCGCAGTTGTTTGTTTGCAGCCTAAGAGTATAGACTAGAGTAAGTGAAATTGTATAAATGTAAGATGCCAAATTTAACCTTGAAATGTTTCAGAATTTTAAAGCTACCCACTACTTCGCCTACCGACTTTTCCGTCTACACACCTTGAATAAATTAAATGGAAAATAAATTAAAACTGAGCGTATTAGTGGAGCTAGAAAACTAGCCAAACAAAATTTCTACTATGAAATTTCTTTAAAATTTCTACGGAAATTATCTGTGAAAATCGTACGGTGAAGAAAGTCATAGAAGTTCTTCGTATACCTGCAGAGGATCGGATTCATATTTGACTCACTACGGTACAGAGTCTAGTGAATCCATCAGAAAATAAATTCATTGCCGCTGCTGAGACAGCAGAAATTACGCAAATAGATGGCTTCCACCAATAGCTGTGGGCTATGCAGCGCCCCGGACAATAAGGAGATGCTGACATGCTCCAGGTGTGCAGACCAATTCCACTGCACATGCTGTGGAACGGACAGCAGTGCCACCTCGAGCTCATGGACGTGCGCCACGTGCACTTTATTGATCCGTCGCCAGGCTGTCGCTTTCGCAGATGAACATAACCCTACTTCCAAGCCGGTGCCAGTACATACTGAAAAGGAAACACGTGTCCGAGATTGTCAGCCAGAGACAGTCAACCAACACGAGGAAGAGGATGCTATGCAGGAAGATCATCAACTCCTTCTACAACATTTAGAAGAGGAAATGTGCCTCGAGAGAGAATACTTGAGGCGTAAATATGCTCTACTAGCCACTCACGCGCAGTCAGGTGGAGCAGCAACAGGCCATCACATGCTGACGACTGGAGTTAGCGGACAAATAGCCATGATGGATCCTGGTGGTAGCAGTACACCAAGGACTGGCCTTTGTTCTTCAGTTCCTATGAAACCAGCACTAAAATTGCCGGATACAGCAACGAGGAGAACACCCTTCGTTTGCAGAGATGTCTTAAACGAAGAGCGCTAGAAGCAGTGCGGGATAGCTTAATGTTTCCTGAGATGCTTCCTAATGTCATCAGTACCCTAAAAATGTACTTTGGTCGAGCAGAGCTTATACTGAAACTTCTGATCGACAATGTTCGTAATCTGCCATCGCCAAAGGCCAAGCTGGAACCTCTAATCGAGTTTGCATTTGCAGTCAAAAATATTTGTGCTACGATGAAGGCGTGCAAGTTAGATGCTCATATCTAAACAATCCAACTTTGCTGCAGGAGCTCATCCAAAAGTTGGGACCTGAAATGATGCTGAACTGGGCAATTCATTCAAAGCCAATAAATTGCCGAAATTTGGAGAACCTAGCGAAATGGTTATACGACCTAGCAGAGGCTGCAGGTCGAGTTTCTACGCCTAATATAACACCAGAAACCACCAGCAAGAAACCAAACAGAGCTGCTTTGCACACTCATACAGCAGTCGCCGCCGAAAGTTATAAAGGAACCCCATGTGTGATTTGCCAAGAAGATCACAAATTAATATCGTGCGATAAATTCAGACGTATGACTGTAAAGGAGAGGTGGGATGCCATAAAGACACACCGATTATGCCACCAGTGCATGAAGGGAGAAAAGTCTAGAAAGTTTTTTCAGAATCGTTCCAGTCACCTTGTACGGAAAATCATAGTCAATTGATGTCTACGCGTTCATGGATGATGGTTTGACTTTAACACTTCTAGAAGAAAGTCTAGCCAAAGAGTTGGGGGGAGAAGAGCGCTCCCAGTCCACTATGTATCAGCTGGACCGGAAATGTCAGAAGAAAAGAGCCGCAATCCAAGCGGTTGAATTTAAAAATCTCCAAACTGGGTCAACGTAATAAATTATTTTAATTAAACGACGTTTATACTGTCAATTCCCTTGGCCTGTCTGCAGAGTCGATGATGGCGGATCAAATAAAAATCAAATATCCACATCTAAGAAATCTGCCATTGCCTAGCTATACAATCATAGTTCCAAAAATGATCATCGGCATCAACAATCAAAATCTCATTGCTGCGCAAAAGGTGCGCGAAGGCAAGTGGCAGCAACGCAAAGACGAGATTGGGGTGGACCATATTTGGTGGATCGTGGCAAGGCCGCAACAAGCTAAACATCCATAGATACCACTGCGACCAGGATCTGCATGAAATGGTCAAACAAAACATGCTGACGGAGGAAAACGTTTCACCCAAGTTAACTAAATCTCCAGAGGAACAGAGATCGTTGCAGATTTTGGAAAACACAATAACTTATAACGCTGGGAATTATACCTCAGGATTACTGTGGAAAGATGACGCTTTCATGAAAGTCTTCTAACAGCAAAAAGAAGGCTTTTGTGTCTCCGCAGGAGAATGGAAAGAGGCCTCCAGCTAGCTGCAGATCTGGACCAACAAATACATAACCTCATTTACAAGGGATATACCAAAAAGTTCGATGTCCACGAATTGCTGAAAAAACAAGAAGATGTATGGTATTTGCCCATATTCACTTTACGTAACCCACACAAACCGGATAGAGTAAGATTAGTGTGGGACGCAGCAGCCAAATCATCGGGAGTAGCTCTCAACGATTTTCTAATGAAAGGGCCCGATCTCCTAGTACCACTGCTCCAAATAATGTACAACTTTAGAATAAGAGCTGTCGGGATAAGTGGAGATATCGCTAAAATGTTTCATCGCATTACGGTGCGAGAGGAAGATGCGAAAGCACAACGTTTCTTGTGAATCAACAGGAAAACAAATATTGTGGAAGCATTTCAACTAAACGTGCTTACATTCGGAGCCACGTGCTCCCCGTGTATAGTGCATTACGTGCGTGACTTAAACGCCACGAAACATGAAAAAGAGTTTTCATCTGCATTAAAAGCCATCCGCAAGTATCATTATGTGGACGACTACATCGATTCTTGTCACACAGCAGAGGAAGCAGTAGCCCTGGCCAAAGACGTTCGAGAAGTACATGCTCGTGGAGGCTTCCACATGCATAAATGGTGTTCAAATTCAAAAGAAGTTCTATCCAAACTTAAAGAGACCATAGCCCAAGAGGAAAAACAATTCTTCAACAGAGAGGACATCAACATCTACGAGAAGATATTGGGCATGCAATGGAATCCGGATCAGGATGGATTCACGTATGCCTTAAAGTTCGTGCGTCTTAAGCGGAACATAATAACCACCGATGTTGTGCCAACCAAAAGAGAAATTCTGCAAGTTTTAATGTCAATCTTCGATCCAATGGGCTTCGTATCTTGTATTATGATGTACCTCAAAATCCTACTCCAGCAAGTGTGGCGCTCAAAAATCGATTGGGACGAAGATCTGTCAGCAGATCTCAATGTTTTATGGCGGAGTTGGCTATCATTTCTTCCTTTAATAGCCGAAGTACGAATTCCAAGATGTTATTTTAAACAGTGGAGAGCAGAAGATTGCCAAGTTCAACTCCACGTATTCGCGTACGCCATTTGAGTCTTGTTTCAGCTAAATCAAAAGTGGCACCATTGCAACCACTTTCTAATGCACGACTAGAGCTGCAAGCAGCGGTGACAGGTGCAAGGCTTATGCGCAACATTGTTTTGCAACATGAGCTGGACATTCAGGAATGCCATTTATGGACGGACTCGAAAACCGTACTGGCGTGGCTGAACGGTATCAACAGTATGTGATATTCAGGATAGCAGAAATCTCGGTGCTTACAAACATCAACGACTGGAGATGGGTGCCGAGCAAACTAAATGTGGCAGATGTTGCTACTAAAAGCCAACATACGTCTGAGGCATATAAGAAATGGATCAAGAGACCCGAGTTTCTCAAGTCACCTCCGGCGACATGGCCGGGGAGGATCGCCACAGGAGACGCAGTTACCGAGGAACTGCGCCCTCGTTTTCTTTACATGCGGAAGAAAAATGCAAAAATCAACTACGAATATTTCTCCAACTGGAACCGACTAGAGAGCAGAGGCCCTTTGGTTGGTCTACAAGGAGAAGTTGACCAATAATATCCGCAAATCAAGTGTCGATACACGTCTGCGAGTGGAGCAGATAGTCTCAGCACAAATGTTTCTATACCGGAACATGCAACTGGAAAATTATGGAGAGGACTATGCAGCCGTCGAAAAAGGCAAAAACGTCTGTCGCAGCAGTCCGCTGTGGAGGCTACAACTCTACATTAACGAGCACGGTGTGCTGTGCATAACCGACCGTGCCAGCCGCGTTGCCAGCCGCGTTGCCAACGCTCCAAAGGGGAAGATTGCGTTGTCAGCCCATCACTGGGCAACTACGCAAATAGTCCGCCACTACCACGAAAAATAATACCACATCAATTATGAGACAACCATAAACGAGGTGAGACAAAAATATTTTATCCCAAAACTAAGACCTCTTCTTAAAAGCCAACGATGTAAGCTGGAAAAAGCCAGACCTGTTCCACCACTGATGGCACCGTTGCCTCGAGCAAGATTGGCTGCTTTCAAGCCAGCGTTCACCTACATGGGCGTTGACTATTTCGGACCGCTTACAGTCATCGATGGACGGAATGCGTTAAAACGATGGGGCATGATAATAACTTGCCTCACCATGCGACCAATAAGCATCGAAATCGTCCATTTTCTCACAACAAACTCATGTCTGATGGGTTTGCGGCGTCACATTGCACGTCGCGGGACACCAAAAGAAGTCTACAGAGATAACGGCACCAACTTCCGAGGAACTGATGCCTTTCTGAGAGAGAAGCTTCAACTAGAAGACACCGAGATGCATCACCAATTGGCAAAGCGCCCTCGGCTCCACACATGGGTGGCGCCTGGGAGCGTTTGGTGCGCTCTATCAAATGCGTATTGTATTATTCGCATTATTCCAAATCATGGAATTTGCTCCAGAGCGAGATGTTTGCCAACCAGTTCTGGATTCGGTGGGTCAAAGAGGTGCTACGTAACATCACTCGGAGAAGCAAATGCCATCAAAAGGTCAAGGTCAAATAGGTGTTCTATGTAGACCAGCCGTTAAAATAGCAGTCCTTGATGTTGCCAATAAGGAAGTAAGCTTTTCTGGATGAGACCGCTTACTGGGAGGGGAAATTTATGACAGCAAATTAATCACCTTCGACCCACTGTAAAGACAAGCAAACGCAAAAATGTACAGCTGCACACAGCGAACGAAACACTTCGTTTTGTGCAAGCTCTTTTCTATTCTTATTCTTGCGGTACTTTTCCTATGTACTTTTCATATGTATGTATAACTTAAGCTAGTTAGAAACACAGCTAGTTGTTTGCAGCCTAAGAGTATAGACTAGAGTAAGTGAAATTGTATAAATGTAAGATGCCAAATTTAATCTTGAAATGTTTCAGAATTTTAAAGCTACCCACTACTTCGCCTACCGACCTTTCCGTCTACCCACCTTGAATAAGTTAAATGGAAAATAAATTAAAACTGAGCGTTTTAGTGGAGCTAGAAAACTAACTAAAGAGAAATGGTTAAAGCAAAGGCCGATTATATGTAATATGTAATAAGAAACGGATAAGAACAAATGCATGAAGGCTCGTGTGACGTCATTGGGAGTGCATAGAACCGCAACAGCGAACACACACACACACAAGTGCATAAGCTACCGACGCACGAGACTTAAAGAGTCGGCTCATGCGTATAGACCAGTGGGGGAGGCGAGGGGTTGCTTTTCAGTTGTCGGCAACATCAAAGTGAGCGGGCTTACGCATGTGTGGGTGGATTGGGAGCGGCAATGTTGGCATGTAACAGAGAACGGGAAAGGCGGTATGTAACATGTTCAAAGCGGAGGTTTGAGAGGCGCTGGATTTATTGGCGCTAAATTTGAACATATAATAATATATATCTCTTCTATACATATAAAATTCTCGTGTCACAATGTTTGTCTTCGTACTCCTCCGAAACGGCTTTACCGATTTTAACCAAATTTTGCATGCATATTGAGTAGGTCTGAGAATCGGCTAACATCTATTTTTCATACCCCTAAGTGTTGAGGGTTGTCCACCCTTAACATTTCAACGCAAAATAAATAACAGTTATGCCTACTATAAGATAAAGAATTATAGATAGAAAAACCCGAAGAGCTATAACCCAAGCCATTTACCAAGCTAATCTTACCGACCAAAATGAGCGTAATAGGATTCGGACGTCAGAAACGCGTGCAGTTCGAGAGCGTCATTCATTAATAATCGTGCAAGTTTAAACCAAGCTGCTTTCATTTACGATGTGTCAATTGACTACAGTAACTACCAATGTGTTGTTATTGGTTCTATGAACTCGGGTTGCTCACATTGTAAGTCATTGAAATACAAAAACAAAACCGATGGATTGTATTGTTACCATAGGATCCACCACCATTGTTTTCATTGGTTTCAGAAATAGAAACAGATTCCAAACACTTATTGAACAATATCCAACAATATAACATTATTGCTTTCAAATGACTTCAACAACAACAACAAACGTAGTTCGGGAAAATTTTATGGTACTTTCAAGGTATATCCTATAACAGTTAACCGGACCAAACTCTGATCTGAAGAATATATTCATCTTCGAGATGCAATTAATACTGATAGAAATGCATAGAATGTTGGTCGGATGACGATTTTTCCAGCAACATATATCGGAATACCTGCAGATTTCTTCACACTTCTACATGCTATCTTCACTAGATAGAAATCAAGCAAAAATATAAAAAACATGGTGAATCATAATTCTCAAGAAAAGTCACTATAAAATATTAAAAATCTTTTTGGCAGAACGAAGTCTGTCGGGTATGCTAGTATGTATATAAATATATGTACATAATATACTATATAATGCTATATAATGTTGTATAACTCATGTGATGGGATATGCATAACATTAATATTGGTTATGTAAAAGGGTTTATGCGGTACATTAATGTAGAGTATTAATTCTGTATATATGAATACAACAAAAGACAAATGGGAGTATATTTATTTAGTTCTTAAGTTTATTTAATATAAATAGTTCAGGGAGGAAGGGAGTTAACCATAAATTCACTATATTTAAGCATATGTAAAAAGGGCGGGAAATTAGCAATAAGTTAAACGTTGTTAAATGTTTTAAATTGTGGATGTGGGCAAAGCCAGAGAGCAACGATTGTAGCTAAGGGGCGTATGCGTGATTTCACCATGCATAGCAACAGGAGAGTTGCGTTGCGCGATCGGCCAAGAAGGCCGAAGGCAAAAGAAAGCGATGGAAAGTTTTGGGCGGCAAATGTTAGCGCGCGGAAAAGTACTGGCAACGGTACATAATCCCACCTCGCGTCCTCCCTGGGTCAAGATGCCTATAAATAGACACGACTGAGACACAGAGGGGGCAGTTAGAAAGCGAAGGAAACAAGCTAAGTATCATTTGGACCAGCAAGGTGCAAGTGAAGTATTAACAAGTGAAGATTCAACAAGTGAAGTAAATAATCGAGGCCAACGAAGTGAAATATATGTGAAGAAGTAAAAGTGAAGGCGTGCCAAGTATCAGTAGTACTCCTAGCACAGTTAAGGAAGACCAGGAGTATTCCTGGCACAGGCAGGGAAGACTAGAAGTATTCCTAGCACAGTTGAGGAAGACCAGGAGTATTCCTGGCGCAGGCAGGGAAGACTAGGAGTATTCCTAGCACAGTTGAGGAAGACCAGGAGTATTCCTGGCATAGTGGGAAAAAACTAGGAGTATAACAGGCGACAGGTGTAGCTAGACAAGACCAGGAGTCATCCTGGCAGTAGGAATACTTGCCCCAGCCAAACACAATCCGTCGATAAGTTTTCATGAGTGCCATCGGTGCAGTATGGATTCCACAACAGCCACAATTACAAAGTCAATAGCCCGTGAAGAAGCTCTCTGGCCATACCAACATCCATAACGTATTGTTAAAAAAAAGAACAACTGTATCTCCTCATTTCACCAGCTCACAATAGAAAAACGTTGTGTCGTACCCCTACACCTGAAATCCGGCTCTGCCGCAAGTAAGGACCAAAAAGGATCGTTACAACTGGCACCCAACGTGCTTAACTGGTGAAAGAGATTTACAAGATTTATTGTTTTCTGTATAGGAAAACAAAAATAAATCAACGTTTATTTTTATTAAAAGAAATAAATTGATCAAAGGCCGGCAAGATGACAAAATCATGGATTTATTACATGAAAAAGGAGGAGTTGATAAAAACCGGCGAAACGTGCGGATTCACGCTATCAGGAACTGTAGAAGAAATGAAGAAACAGTTTGGAGAATGGGTCAACAATCATGAGGACGATGGTAGGCATGGATCAGCTCGCTGGCAGGAAAATATACAAAGGCCGCAAAAGCAATGCCGGTGGGGGAAATTGAAAAATTGGCAATTCCAATATTAACACCGCCAAGGTGGGGAAGCGTGGGTGCCCTAGATGGCCCACAAAAGCAACAACATACATTATATAAAGAGCCAAGAACAAGTAGAAGACTTACAGAAAGTAGCAAAGTCGGGTTAATAAATTCGAATAATGAATATCCGAAAGTGGCAAAACAAGTGAGGGAATGGACATTTCGTTTCGATGGCAATTCGAAGCCGCTAGAATTCATCGAACAAGTCGAATGGTCAGCAGACATGTGTGGATTAGATATCAACATGATTCCAAGGGCAATGCCAGAACTGCTAAAAGACACGGCATTAAAATGGTACGTGGCCAACAATAAGCATTGGGCATCATGGAAAGATTTTACTGAGGCATTCAAAAAATATTTCTTGCCGAAGGGATATTTTAGGAAACTAGCAGATCAATTAAAAGCTAGAAAACAACAGAGGAATGAGTCATTTAAAGATTTCATGATAGAAATGCAAACCATGATGCGTCCATTGAAATGCCAAGATTTCGAGCAACTAGAAATCATAGTGGAAAACTGCACACCAGATTTGAAAATGTTCATTCGCCTACACCACGTACAAACTCTGGAAGAACTAATGCAACTGGCAGATGAGTTCGAAACATTGGAACAGGAAAGAAAACAGTTCCAACAAGAGGCTAAAAGAGAAGGCTCACACATACCAATGGGCGTGCAAAGACGACCAGTTGTGCGACATAATAGGCATAACACCTTCTGCAGACGCTGCTTAGATTAAGAGCCACCAATACCGGCACTTAGGCGGAATTTTACGATAATTCCAACAGGGTGGGTACAGAATCCATCTCAGGCATGCAGAAGATGCGGAGGTGCAGGACATTGGGATAAAGAGTGCAGCAACAGAAGATTGGAGTTCTGTTGGAATTGCGGGAAAATCAGAAGGCGATCAATGAATTGCTGCATGCCAGCGGGAAACGCAAATCGGTTCCTGCCTGCAAGGAGCAAGCAGGAGCCGGCAACAACAGCTCCGCGAACATAATCGAAAAGCTGATAGAAGAAGAAAGCCAACTATCAGCAGAAATTAGGATAGGGGGCATTAAAATGCTGGCCACTATAGACTCAGGGGCCACAAGCTAAAAAAGACCAGTTAACATAATCGAAAAAACAGGTGAAGTTGACAGACGGAGTAGTCAAAGAAATAGACTGGCAATGGATCGCTGAAGTGCAATTTGGCGACAAAATAATCAAAATGCCATTTTTAGTATTTATAAAAGAAATGGGAGCCATTATACAATGCGCAGGGCACCAAATTGAAATTCCGCCAATATGCAGAATAAAAGGGAGGCTGACAGAAAGGATTTCGACAGCAATAGCGTCGGATGCACCAGAGATAGAAGCCAGTGACTTTATGTGCGAAGAACTGGCCGAATTGGCCAAAATAAATGGCACTTCTAAAGTTGGCATGCACACAATCACTATGTGTGACGATAAGCCAATAAAACAAAGGTATTATCCAAAGAATCCAAAGATGCAAGGTATAATAAATAAAAAAGTTGAAGAGTTGATGGCAATGGGATATATAGAATGATCAAATAGTACTTACAGTTCACGAATAGTAATGGTGAAAAATAAACAAACGGGAATATGGAGGCTATGTGTTGACTTCAGGCAGATAAATGCAAAATCTATAAAAGACGCTTATCCAATGCCGAGAATTGACTATATTTAAGATCAACTGCGCGAAGCAAAATTCATAAGCAGTTTAGATTTAAAAGATGGATATTGGCAGATTTCGCTGGAAATGAACAGTAGGAAGATGACAGCTTTCACAGTTCCAGGAAAGGGACTATATCAATGGAAAGTGATGCCGTTTGGTTTGCACTCAGCATCTGCAACATTCCACCGAGGTTTAGATATGGTAATAGGACCAGAAATGATGCCACACGCGTTCGCGTATGAGGATGATATCATAGTGGTCAGCCGAACAATAGAAGACCACAAAGCTCATTTAAAGGAAGTTTTCCGCAGACTAAAGGCAGCAAATTTAAGGATAAATGCCAATTTTTCAGAAAAGAGCTAAGATTCCTGGGCCATCGAGTAACAGAGCAAGGCATTGGCACAGATCCAGATAAAATAACAGCAATAGTTGAATTAAAACCGCCAAAGAACACAAAAGAATTACGCCAATACCTAGGAGTAGCATCTTGGTACAGACGGTTCGTGCCAAGTTTCGCAACGCTAGTACAGCCATTAAATTCTCTATTAAAGAAAAAAGCAAAATGGGTGTGGGACGAAAAACATCAAGATGCGTTTGACATGGTAAAGCAAAAATTAGTGGAAGATCCAGTGTTGACATGCCCAGACTTTGCGAAAATGTTTGAATTACAAACTGACGCTAGAAACTAGGGATAGGGGCAATTCTGACTCAATATACAGAGGAAGGCGAGAGAGTCATATCATACGCCAACAGAACTCTGAATGCAGCGGAACAAAACTATTCAGCAACAGAAAAGAATTGTCTAGTAATAGTAGTAATAACGGATTGCAAGATGGGCACTGGAGTTGCAGCAATATGACTTTCAAATAACATATCGCAATGGAAAAATAAATGTCGTATCGGATGCATTGTCAAGGCAACCATTGGAAGCATGCAGAAGGATGCAGGTTAGTCGCACCAAAAATGATCAGTCGGCTTCGTGGAAATTATGTGTGCCGAATCCATTAAGGCAACAAATAATATCGGAAAACCAAGTCTCTTCAACTGAACGATTGCCCAAATAGCGGCCAAATATTTCTGGCCAGGAGTGCAAAGAGATGCACGTGCATATGTCAGCCGCTGGAAAACTGTATGCGTTATAAACCAAGCCAGCGGCAGGCAACAACAGGATATACGGCGGCATTAATAACGCAGGGGAGAGAGCCGAGATTGCCAGGATCCACATTCGATAGGCTAACTATTGGATCAGGCAAACAAAGGCAATCAAAGAAATTGGCGTATTGGTACGAAGAAACCTAGAAAAAGCTGCTCAGGAGCAGTCAAGACACTATAATCTGAGAAGAAGGCAATGGAAACCACGAGTGGGCGAAATAGTGTGGGCCAAGGAGCACTATTTGGCAAATGCAGCAGAAGGATTCGCGGCAAAACTTGCCGTAAAAATATAAAAAGAAATAAAAAGAAATGTTGAGTTTGGCGGGTTAGCGCTGGACAAACGAAACGGAATATAAACCCATTAAGTACCACACCAAAGCTTTTCTCAATATGGGAGAGCAAAAAAAAAAGAAGAAAAAAAAAAAGAAAGGGAGGACCCTCTCTCCCCCATGTACAGGAAAGAGGATTCACACACGGATAAAAAGAAAAATTTATTCGGCGATAAAATGCCCTTATCAGCTTCAGCTAATGCTTACAAAACTATGTGTGTATGTTGTAAGGAAGTTTTTCAGCCTGGGTACAAATCTCACTCTATCCAGGGCCTTTACTTACAGAAAATTTATAAGTAAATCTCGAGACTTCTGGACTTTAAATTAACATAAACAAATGTGGGGAATATTTATTTATTTGGCATAACAAAGGGAGGGGGAGGGGGGGGGAAAAGGAATTAAAGACATAAAGGCAAGGGTCAATGTTCGATTATAATTTTTATTTCTAATTCATGTATTTCCATTTTTTTGTTTTTATTGCCTAATCTACCTAACATCACACTGTCCTAGGCACAGCCAGGGGGGAAGGTTAGTAACGTGGCCTCAAGGCCGACACACCCGGATATAATTTCCTCACTCTAGGCGGTGATAAAAGTAATGGCTTTTTCCATAATTTTATTATTTTTCTTTGATTTGATTTACACTGTCGTTGCTTTTGTACCACTGTCACTGTGTCTTTGGGTTCCATAAGTTCACCTGTTTTGTTCTTGTTTTTCATTGTCTGTATTATTTGATTTTTCACTTGCCGATAATTTTATTTTACATGTTAACTCTCCGGCGGCCAGAAACTAAGTCATCTTTCCCTTGCCTTTGCCCTAGTTTTTAACATTCTAAGCTTTCGACGCAGCTGCGGAAAGTGCGTGGCGCGTTTTGACTGGCTACTGATGAATCACCGTTATCCTACGAGCTTTTTGTTAACGTGACCAAACGTCTCAGCCTCATTTCACCAGCTGGCACCGACTGTACCGGTGCGTCGGCGTCGCTGGCTATTGAAATGCGAAGGAGAGAGAAACAAAAGAAATAAAAAATGATTGCTCTCTTGTTAGAAACTGTAACCTAATGATGGAATAGAAAACATTTATTCTCTCTCTTTGCTAGAAACTGTAACCTAATGTTGAACTAATCCCCTTTAGTAATTAGGGCATATCGATTCTGAGGGTTAGCTTGATATATATATATTAATGAATGAGAAAAATAAAAACATGAATTTGTAATTCTTCACACTCCCTCCTTACTTCGCGGAGGTTGAAGAAACTGTGATACTCCCGGTAGTTGAGATGTAGACTTGGTAGGCTAGGCCGTTTTCTTCGTATCAGAACTTGCAAGGTTGGTTACGGTAGGGGCGTGTCTGGATTCTGTACTTTAGTTTCCAAGGTATCTTCCTGCTCTGAATCGTTATTCGGTGGACCTTCTACCGTTGCTTACTTCGGATTCGTGGATTTCCTTGATATGTCTAGCGTTGGTACATCCTCGCTAGGGAATGTTGATCGAGATGGTGATTTCTCCAAAATTGGCAAACTGGCATCGATGTCTTCCAAGGAAGAGGTTAGCCCCGAAAGGACTGATATAAAGGGTAACATTCTAATGAAGGGAGTTAGTTCATATGCCTGATTATGAAAGGAACGAACTGCAAACTACCTAACTTTGTCTGCCTAATAGTGTGATTTACAAACGTGTGATAAACTTAAAAACTAATAATATAATTAAAATAACTAAGATAAGATATATGTAGTGGTCGGCTTTTTAGTCTTACGAACAGAGACCCCCTTGTAGGAGGGGCAGGGACGTTGGGAGATCGAAATCTCCAACAAGTGGCCCCTGTGAAATTCTTTCGCAAGGTTGGGCTCTGCGGTTGTCTTCTGTGTCTTCTAGGATTTCTTCTCGGCTTGGATTCTTTTGGCTTTGATTCTCTTGGCTCGGATTCTCTTAGCTCGGATTCGCTTGTTGTTGTGTGCTCTCGATCGCTGACACTCGCTGTGGGGCCGGATATTCCGTGTTCATCTTGGAGTCGGACGATGTTCCTGAAAGAAAAGTGTTTTACCTACAATGGGCGTTTGAGACGTTCCAGTTTTGTGCGGCCGAATGGCCTCAGGGGCTTTGGACAACTGTTGTCTTCGTTGTGGGTCGCCGTAGGGACTCTCGGAGGTCTCGATTTTATCTTCTCTAAGTAACCGGGACTGTGCTCTGTAAAAATACTTGGTTGCTCGATCATCCTTCTGATTGATTACGTTCTCGGCGATGTCTGATATTCCTTGTATCTTTTGCAACTTGGTTTCATTGTCTTCATTCTCAGGCTGTTGACCTCGTATCCTCTTGAAGGACGTATCCTGTGACGACTCCCTGCGTGCTTGGCTAATTTGGGCTTCGCTCTGATATTCTTGTAAAGATAGTATCCTTGTGAAAAATATTGCCTCGTTGAACGTTTGACTATGACTCTTCCTGGTATCCTTGTGACGCATGATGGCTCGCTGTGGTTCTAGCTTAGGTTCCTAGTATCCTTGTGACTTCTGGTATGTAGACTCTGCTGGTATCCTTGTGACTTTGACATAGACTTCTGGTTGCAGACTCCCCTAGTATCTTTGCATCTTGGTATCCTTGCGAAAGACGTTAACTCGTTCCTGGCTTAATGTAGACTCCGCTGGTATCTTTGTAGCATTGCTGCTGTTCTCCTTGAGAAGGATGTTCACTCGCTGTAGCTAGACTTTGATTCCTGGTATCCTTGATAAGGATGTTCACTCGCTGTAGCTAGACTTTGACTTGTTGTTGACGTTGTTTCTCTGGTTGTGGGACTTTGTTTCTTCGTTGTATTCTTTGTATTCTTGGCTGTAACTTTCTTCTTGTAACTTAAGCTGTTGCTATTCTTTGAACAGGATGTTCACTGTTGATTCCTTTGTATGCTCGTAATCTTGACTGCTGTTGTCCTTGAAAAAGGATATTCACTGGCTGGGTCCTTGGTACGCTGGTAGCTTAGAGTCCTGTTATCCTTGGAATTTAGAAGGCTGTAGTCCTTGGCTGCTGGATGTTGACTCCTTGAAGGCTTGATTCGATGTTGACTCCTCGACGGTTAAATATTGACTCTCCGACGGTTGAACATTGACTCCCCTTCTAGTATGCCTTGGTACCATGATTTTATTTTCAAAACCTCTGCTCTGCTAGCGGCGCAGTCTCCGCTTCATAGGAGTGAGCATCCAAAAGATCCCGTTGCGGCTACGTCTACCAAAGAGAACCAACGAAACACCCTCATACCCCCTTCTCATAGGAATAAAGTGTGATAGAAAACAAGCGGTAATATTTTTTCCCATCTCCTATACTTTATCTTTATATCTTCTGCCTTTCTTCTCTTGTACTTAGACTCTGTTGTACGTATGTATATTATTTTTTTTTTCTCTATGGTGACTCTGCTGCTGTAGCTCTGTCGATTGTAAAAAAAAAAAATTCCACGTGGTTTTGGTTCTACTGTATTCTGTCGTGACTCTGTCGCTGAGACTCTGTCGGTGACTTTAAAATAGTTCTACCGTTACTTTGTGCAAATTTTTCTGCTTGCTTATGTCTCTAATATTCTTATGAAAATTTCGTTGCATATTTTTTTTTTTTTTTTTTTTTTATGGTGACTCTGCTGATACCCTGTTTAGCTCTGTCGATTATAAAAAAAATAAAATTCCACGTGGTTTTGGTTTACTGAATTCTGTCGTGACTCTGTCGCAGGGACTCTGTCGATGACTTTAAAATAGTTCTACCGTTCATTTGTGAAATTTTCTATGATTGCTTGTCTCTTTTGCTTGTATAGAAATTCCGTTGCATATATAAATTTTTTTTTTTTCTATGGTGACTCTGCTGATACCCTGTTTAGCTCTGTCGATAAAAAAAATATATTTCTGCCGCGAGGTTTTGGTTCTACTGTATTCTCTCGTGACTGTCGCTGGGACTCTGTCGATGACTTTTTAAAAGTTCTACCGTTTGCCTGTTGGATTTTCTATACTCGCTTCTCTCTTTTGTTCTTATAAAAACTCAAATATATACATATATAAATTTTTTTTTTTTTTCTATGGTGACTCTGCTGATACCCTGTTTAGCTCTGTCGATTATAAAAAAAAATAAAAATATATACATATGTATTTCTGCCACGTGGTTTTGGTTCCACTGAATTCTGTCGTGACTCTGTCGCTGCGACTTTGTCGATGACTCTAAGGTAGTCCTACCGTTACCCTTGGCAAAAATTGAATTATTTATAAAAATTTTTTTTTCATCTTATATGTATTGCACCAATAAAGAAAATCCCCAAAAATATATTTTACATGTGAATATAATTAAATGATATAATATAATGCGATCATATTATAATATAATATAAATGGTTAATTTTTTTTCCGATATTATAGGGTAGTAATAAAATTTTTCAAATAATATGAATAATATGAGAAGGGCAAATAAATATGGTGGGGCTTTAATCCACAAAATTAATCCCTACACTAAGCTTGCCTAATTAATTTAAAATCTTTCTCGAGGTCCCTGCTCGGGCGCCATCTGTAAGGAAGTTTTTCAGCCTGGGTACAAATCTCACTCTATCCAGGGCCTTTACTTACAGAAAATTTATAAGTAAATCTCGAGACCTCTAGACTTTAAATTAACATAAACAAATGTGGGGAATAATTATTTATTTGGCATGACAAAGGGAGAGAAAGGGGGAGGGATAAGAATTAAAGACGTTGTTTGTAGGAGGGCGAAGGGCTTCTGTAGGCAGACCACCTTTCAATAGATTCCAATAATAATTACCACGACGCGTTAACTTCGTTTTGTAGACACAAGATTTATTTATATATTAAGATACACTAGATAGGTTGGCCACTTGGCGTTACAAAAAGATATAAGTGAGAATTTTAAGGGTTTGAAAAGAGTGTACGGGTGTACGAGTAGTCGGGATGAAATCAAAAAGCGAACTAACTTCTCCTATGGAGCTTTTTCCCCTTGCCGTCTGATCTTCAGTGTGGCCGTCCTCCTTTGAATTCGCCCCTCTGTTTCAACCACGCTCCTCTTCCGCTGTTCACCCTTTTCTGGCGTGAACATACCGCCCCCCTTGCAACAAATTGCAATAGCCCGGGTGGACTGATAGGGATGGGGAGCGGCAGCGTTCTGGAGCGCCAAGATGCTGCCGGAGCCTGGAAGGAGCCTTTGGTGATGAATCTGGGGTGGTTGTTGCTTCTTGGATCCTTAAGAGGGCGGAAGAATTCATGTGTGCCGTCATCTCTTTGTCTTGCTGGAAGATGCAAGTTGGAATTAGTGGGTGCGACGGATGTCTGAGTGGCAAAAATATGGCTGGGCGGACCGGATGATTCTGCCATGGGCCCGCAGAGAACCCAGCCGAAGATAGTTTCCAGGCCGAAGAGGGAGCCGCAGATGTCCTTTTTAATCCGCTCTCCCAAAATATGGGGTAAAAGATCCACGCCGATCACCATGTCAATGGGGGAGCATCTATGGAATAACGGATCTGCCAAAGGAAGCTCGGTGAGGTTACCGTCCACCTCCTTGGGAAACGAACCGGAGAGTAGCGCTCCGGCTAGATTTGGCAGGACAAAGGCTGTGGTTTCCACGTGCCGAGAGGGATCTCTGGAAGACACGAGCTGAAACTGACATAGCTTCTGGGCACTGGCGGCCACACAATTGGAAATTCCGCTTATCTGGGCGTTAATGAGACGGAACGGAGGTTGAACATTCTTTCGGATAGAAATGTTCCTTCAGACCCGGTGTCAATTAAAGCGCGCACAAGGAAATTAGCGCCCAAGTGTCGTATGGTCACCATGGCGGTGCCTAGTAGGCCTTTACGTGGGGTGGAAACAAAGAAATTCTGGATGTTATGACTGGATGTGGGTCGTTCAACTGAATCTGCGTTGACGGAGGTCGCCGGTTTCTGCGCATTGGGTGTCGCCACCGCGGAGGCGGGGACGCGATGTAGCAACGTGTGATGACGTTCTTTACAGATGTGGCAGCTATGGGCGCTGGGGCATTCCTGTAGTTGATGGCCGCGTGCAAAACAATTTAGGCACAACTTCTGTTGCCTGATTACAGCCGATCGATCTTGGACGGGCATGGATGTAAATTTTGGACAGAGTCGAATCGGATGGTTCTCTCTGCCGCACAGCTTGCAGGAGACCTGATTGACACGGATTTGAGTATTCGGCGCCGGAAATCTAGCTTGTGGCGCCGGTCTGCGAAGCGCATTGGGAAGGGGCTGGGAGACTGGAGCGGAACGACGATCTTCCAGAGTGTCCTGAACGCGATAACGGTCGATCAGGAACCCGTTTAGGTCAGCCCACGAGGAAAGAGCTGTTTTGTTTGGGATGGACTGTTCCCATAATGAGATAGTGGCGTTAGGCAACTTAGACGTGCAAAGTGTCACCAGGAGGACATCCCAATTGTCAGTGCTGACTCCTGAGTTTGTGAGCGTGGTCAAGCATCCTTGGATGGTAGTTTGCAGCTCCTTCAAGGCCCCACAAGTCTCATGGACAACCGTAGGGAGGTTGAAGAGTATCTTGGTCTGATTGGCCACGAGCTGCCTTTTGTTTTCAAAACGGGCCTGCAAGTTTTCCCAAGCCGCTTGGAAGCCCTCATTAGTGAGGGGTGAACTTGACACGATCGCCTTTGCCTCGCCGCGCGTTTTCGAAACGAGATGGTACAGTTTTTCCACTGGTGCCAATCTCGGGTTGTTTATGTACATGGCCGTAAAGAAATCGCGGAACGTAGGCCATTGATTGTAATCTCCGGTGAACGCGTCAACCTCACACGGAGGCAGTCGGCAGCCTGGCTGTGCGTGCTGTTCCTGACCTGGACGGTTTGGGGCAGGGAAGTTGCTTCAGACGACTGAACTTGTTCAATACGTTCTCCCAAACTTGTGCCGCACCGAACATACACCATGTATGCGTATTCATATTTTGACTTAACGGTCATTAGATCGGCGCGGCTCTCATCGCTCCCATCAGCCGTAAGGGCTCTGGTACATGCCATGTACTCGGACTCGATTCTGCTCCAGAGGACCTTGGTTTGATCCAAATGCATTCGCAACGAAAATAGCGGAACGTCCCCCTCGATGGAGCCCATGGTGTTGACCTCGAAAACGGTCAGACTGTCGCAAGCGGCGATAAAATGATTAACCGACATGGTGGCTGCGTCGAGTAGTCGTTGAGACTCGGACCTGGTTAAAGTTCTCGACGCAGGAGCCGAAACAGTGACGCGCGGAATCGAAAGCGAGCTGGAGTCGGACAGCGTGCGCGAGGGAGTACGTGTGGAAAACCGCTGTGCAGTAGAGCCGGGGGAGGATGGCGATGATAGTGTGGTAGCGGAACTGGATTGGCTACGTTTTACCGTATCTGTAACGCGCGGTACTTTTACTTTGGCCGGCGGTGTGGATGGCGTTACGAAACGGCGAGGCAATACGAGATGATCGGATTTGTTGCTGCTTTTAGCAGGATCGATGGGCATAATCGGAATGGAAGAATATGTGTGTGGTCAAGGAATCTGACCCGAGTGGACTGTATGGGGCGGATTAATTGCCGACAAGATATATCAAAAACGGATAAAATCAATAAATAAATAAATAAGGATATTTTTATTAAATTTAAATGATCTTGTGATATATCGGAATGAGAAGAAAATAATGAGAATTAATGGAATTAGGAAGAATTATTGTGAGGCGTGAACAATGATTATTAGCGTTGGGTTGGCAGTCTCAGGCAATATTTTTTGTCACAGCTTGTTATAAAAATTGTTACTCTGCTGTAGACCAATAAATATTGGAAGGACCTGGTCAGAACCGAATGCCTGTGCTTAAAATTGCGTGGAATTTTATTTGAAAATTTAAAGAACCAGAATTGTAGCTCAGGTTGGAAATTGGAACTAGTTCCGGAACCGACGAACGCCTTTTTTTTTTTAAATTAATATTTTTTTTTTCACGCACACACAAATGCCGAAACTACTCGATCGGCCCTCGGAGTTATTATTAAAATTTTCGAAAATGTAAAATTTTTGAAATGTGGAAAAATATTTTTCTTGGATTAAGTAATTTTTTTCGAAATGGAAAAAAAATATTTTTTTTGGATTGAATAACTTTTTGGAAATGTGGAAAAAATATTTTTTTGATTAATTAATTAAATAATTTTTTTTTGAAATGTGGAAAAATAATTTCCTTTTTTTTTTTTGATTAAATAAATTTTCCTTTTAATTTCTCCTTTTTATTTTAATTAGTTTTATTAATTCTCATTAAAACTTCACTCGGAATTATTTTCTTCTGTTTTGTGAGGGTGTTGTACCACTGTGCACAGCTCGAACAGCTGTGCGACTTCTATGGATAATTGTTGCACTTGGTAATTTTAAATTAATTTTGCGCGTTTTTATTGGATTGGACACAAAAAAGGAAACAAGTTGCAAGTGCAGAAATTTTGTGCAAGTAGTGCGTGAAAATAATAAATCAATTTTACCGCGAAATCAAATTTCTATGCACAAAAGAAATGTTTGCCAAAGCCGGTACACTTACATATGAACATATGTATGTAAATGTATGTAATTTGTAAAAAGCTTACAAGCGGAGCTTTTATGCGGTTCTTTTTGTTGTTGGTTTTTAGTGGCGAAACAATGCTTTGGAGCCGGCAAACAATGATGATCGGTAAGTTTGATTTGATTTTATTGATACACAGAAATTAATTGCACTTTTATTTTCAGCTTGCACTTGCACTTGCACTTGAACTCGCGATTGCCGGTATGTATACAATATATAAATGGATTTGGATGTAGATGTATATATGTATGTGGATATATGTGGATTGTATATTGATATATGTGTAGATGTAGATGTATATATGTATGTGAATATATGTGGATTTGATTGTAAATTTTATGCAAATTTTTGTAGAAAATTATGCAATATGATGGAGTAGATGGCTAGGATAAGCGATCACACCAGGATAGGTGAGGGCACAGGACACAATTACATAGAATGTACATACAAATTAGAGTGAAAAGTCGCTATGGAAAAAAGCGGGAAACTTTTCACTGCAGGTAAGTATGTGTATGTGTGTGCTAATTAATATATAGGAATTATAAGTTTGTCTACTTAGCAGATTCTCCACCGATGCGATGCTGGGGTCGAGAGGAAGAATATCCGGCTCGAAGGACCAATGTTTGTAGGAGGGCGAAGGGCTTCTGTAGGCAGACCACCTTTCAATAGATTCCAATAATAATTACCACGACGCGTTAACTTCGTTTTGTAGACACAAGATTTATTTATATATTAAGATACACTAGATAGGTTGGCCACTTGGCGTTACAAAAAGATATAAGTGAGAATTTTAAGGGTTTGAAAAGAGTGTACGGGTGTACGAGTAGTCGGGATGAAATCAAAAAGCGAACTAACTCCTCCTATGGAGCTTTTTCCCCTTGCCGTCTGATCTTCAGTGTGGCCGTCCTCCTTTGAATTCGCCCCTCTGTTTCAACCACGCTCCTCTTCCGCTGTTCACCCTTTTCTGGCGTGAACAGACATAAAGGCAAGGGTCAATGTTCGATTATAATTTTTATTTCTAATTCATGTATTTCCATTTTTTTTGTTTTTTTGCCTAATCTACCTAACATCACACTGTCCTATGAAAACACCAGGGGTGAAGGTTAGTAACGTGGCCTCAAGGCCGACTCACCCGAATATAATTTACCCACTCTTGGCGGTGATAAAAGTAATGGCTTTTTCCATAATTTTATTATTTTTCTTTGATTTGATTTACACTGTCGTTGCTTTTGTACCACTGTCACTGTGTCTTTGGGTTCCATGTGTTCACCTGTTTTGTTCTTGTTTTTCATTGTCTGTATTATTTGATTTTTTCACTTACCGATAATTTTATTTTACATGTTAACTCTCCGGCGGCCAGAAACTAAGTCATCTTGCCATTATTTCTAACCCTTGCCTTTGCCCTAGTTTTTAATATTCTAAGCTTTCGACGCAGCTGCGGAAATGCGTGGCGCGTTTTGACTGGCTACTGATGAATCACCGTTATCCTACGAGCTTTTGGCGTACGTGACCAAACGTCTCAGCCTAGCTATGCTGGCACCGACTGTACCGGTGCGTCGGCGTCGCTGGCTATTGAAATGCGAAGGAGAGAGAAACAAAAGAAATAAAAAATGATTGCTCTCTTGTTAGAAACTGTAACCTAATGATGGAATAGAAAACAATTGCTCTCTCTCTTGCTAGAAACTGTAACCTAATGTTGAACTAATCCCCTTTAGTAATTAGGGCATATCGATTCTGAGGGTTAGCTTGTATATATATATTAATGAATGAGAAAAATAAAAACATGTTTGTGTTCTTCACACTCCCCCCTTCTTCCGGGGTTGAAAAAAAAAAAATCCCCCCTGTTTGTAAGATAAATTTTAGGAGGGGGTTTTTCTTAAAAAAAATTTTTGTTTTGGGGGGGGGGGGGTTTTTTTTTTTTTTTTTTTTTTCTTTTTTTACCGTTGCTTGCTTCGGATTCGTGGATTTCCTTGATATGTCTAGCGTTGGTACATCTTCGTTGGGGAATGTTGATCGAGATTGTGATTTCCCCAAAATTGGCATCGATGTCTTCCAAGGAAGAGGTTAGCCCCGAAAGGACTGATACAAAGGGTAACATTCTAATGAAGGGGAATTAGTTCATATGCCTGATTTTGAAAGGAACGAACTGCAAACTACCTAACTTTGACTGCCTAATAGTGTGACTTACAAACGTGTGATAAACTTAAAAATTAATATTATAACTAAGATAACTAAGGTAAGATATACGTAGTGGTCAACTGTTTAGTCTTACGAACAGAGATCCCCCTTTAGGAGGGCAGGGACGTTGGGAGATCGAAATCTCCAACAAGTGGCCCCTGTGAAATCTCTTCGCAAGGTTCGGCTCTGCGGTTGTCTTCTGTGTCTTCTAGGATTTCTTCTCGGCTTGGATTCTCTTGGCTCGGATTCTCTTAGCTCGGATTCTCTTAGCTCGGATTCGCTTGTTGTTGGCTGCTCTCGATCGCTGACACTCGCTGTGCGGCCGGATATTCCGTGTTCATCTTGGAGTCGGACGATGTTCCTGAAAGAAAAGTGTTTTACCTTGTAGGGACGTTTGAGTTTTAGTGCTGCCTTGGCGGCGAATCCCTCAGGGGCTTTGGACAACTGTTGTCTTCGTTGTGGGTCGCCGTAAGGACTCTCGGAGGTCTCGATTTTATATTCTCTCAGTAACCGGGACTGTGCTCTGTAAAAACGATGCTTGGTTGCTCGATCATCCTTCTGATTGATTACGTTCTCGGCGATGTGAGATATTCCTTGTATCTTTTGCAACTTGGTTTCATTGTCTTCATACCCATGCTGTTGACCTCGTATCCTTTTGAAGGTCGTATCCTGTGCCGACTCCCTGCGTGCTTGGCTAATTTGGGCTTCGCTCCGATATTCTTGTAAAGATAGTATCCTTGCGAAAAATATTGCTTCGTTGAACGTTTGACTAAGACTCTTCCTGGTAACCTTGTGAAGCATGCTGACTAGATTCCTGGTATTCTTGTAAAGCATGCTGGATCGTTGGGGTTCTGGCTTGGATTACTGGTATCCTTGTGACGGCCGTTGACTTGTGTTAGACTTCATGTAGACTCTGCTGGTATCCTTGTGACGCATGATGGCTCGTTGTGGTTCTGGCTTAGGTTCCTAGTATCCTCGTGACTTCTGGTATGCAGACTCTGCTGGTATCCTTGTGACTTTGACATAGACTTCTGGTTGTAGACTCCGCTAGTATCTTTGTATCTCGGTATCCTTGCGAAAGACTCGTTTCTGGCTTAATGTAGACTCCGCTGGTATCTTTGTAACATTGACGTAGACTTCTGGTATATCTAGAAAAGGGAAAAAGGGAAGGATGTTCTTCGGTTGTAGTTCGACTTTGATTCCTGGTATCCTTGGGAAGGATGTTCTCCGGTTGTAGTTCGACTTCGATTCGTGGTTGACGTTGTTTCTCTGGTTGTGGGACTTTGTTTCTTCGTTGTATTCTTTGTATTCTTGGCTGCTTGGTGTAGGCTTCGCTGATATCCTTATAACTTAGGCTGTTGCTATCCTTTGAACAGGATGTTCACTGTTGATTCCTTTGTATGCTCGTAAATCTTGACTGCTGTTGTCCTAAAAAAAAGGATATTCACTGGCTGGGTCCTTGGTTTGCTGGTAACTTAGAGTCCTGTTATCCTTTGTTATCCTTGGTATTTAGACGGCTGTAGTCCTTGGCTGCTGGATGTAGACTCCTTGATGGTTCGATGTTGACTCCTTGATGGTTAGATGTTGACTCCTCGACGGTTGAATATTGACTCTCTAACGGTTCGAGGTTCACTCTCTTTCCAGTATGCATTGGTACCATGATTTTATCTTCGAAGCCTCTGCTCTGCTAGCGTCGCAGCCTCCGCTTCATAGGAGTGAGCATCCAAAAGATCCCGTTGGGGCTATATCGACCAAAGAGAACCAACGAAACACCCTCATACCCCCTTCTCATAGGAATAAAGTGTGATAGAAAACAAGCGGTAATATTTATTTTTTTTCCATCTCCTATACTTTATCTTTATCCCTTATGCCTTTCTTCTATTGTACTTAGACTCTGTTGTATGTATATTATTTTTTTCTCTATGGGGACTCTGCTGCTGTAGCTCTGTCGGTTGTAAAAAAAAAATTCCACGTGGTTTTGGTTCTACTGTATTCTGTCGTGACTCTGTCGCTGAGACTCTGTCGATGACTGTAAAATAGTTCTACCGTTACTTTGTGCAAATTTTTCACCTTGCTTATGTTTCTAATATTCTTATGAAAATTCCGTTGCATATATATATTTTTTTTTTTCTCTATGGTGACTCTGCTGATACCCTGTTTAGCTCTGTCGATATAAAAAAGAATAACTCCACGTGGTTTTGGTTCTTTGGTTGTAAATTTTCTATGCTTGCTTGTATAGAAATTCCGTTGCATATATATTTTTTTTTTCCATGGTGACTCTGCTGATACCCTGTTTAGCTCTGTCGATATAAAAAAAATATATTTCTGCCGCGAGGTTTTGGTTCTACTGTATTCTGTCGTGACTCTGTCGCTGGGACTCTGTCGATGACTTTTTAAAAGTTCTACCGTTTGCCTTTTTGGATTTTCTATACTCGCTTCTCTCTTTTGTTCTTATAAAAATTCAAATATATACATATATAAAATATTTTTTTTTTCTATAGTGACTCTGCTGATACCCTGTTTAGCTCTGTCGATTATAAAAAAAAAAATAAAAATATATGCATATGTATTTCTGCCACGTGGTTTTGGTTCCACTGAATTCTGTCGTGACTCTGTCGCTGCGACTCTATCGATGACTCTAAGGTAGTCCTACCGTTACCCTTGGCAAAAATTGAATTTTTATAAAAAATTTTTTTTTCCATCATATATATATTGCACCAATAAAGAAAATCCCCAAAAATATATTTTACATGTGAATATAATTAAATGGTATAATATAATGCGATCATATTATAATATAATATAATTGGTTAATTTTTTTTCGATATTATAGGGTAGCAATAAAATTTTTTTCAAATAATATGAATAATATGAAAAGGGCAAATAAATATGGTGGGGCTTTAATCCACAAAAATTAATCCCTACACTAAGCTTGCCTAATTAATTTAAAATCTTTCTCGATGTCCCTGCTTGGGCGCCATCTGTAAGGAAGTTTTTCAGCCTGGGTACAAATCTCACTCTATCCAGGGCCTTTACTTACAGAAAATTTATAAGTAAATCTCGAGACCTCTGGACTTTAAATTAACATAGACAAATGTGGGGAATATTTATTTATTTGACATAACACAGAGAGAGAAGGGGGAGGGATAAGAATTAAAGACATAAGGCAGGGGTCAATGTTCGGATTATAATTTTTATTTCTAATTCATGTATTTCCATTTTTTTTGTTTTATTGCCTAATCTACCTAACATCACACTGTCCTATGAAAACACCAGGGGTAAAGGTTAGTAACGTGGCCTCAAGGCCGACTCACCCGAATATAATTTCCCCACTCTTGGCGGTGATAAAAGTAATGGCTTTTCCTTAAATTTTATTATTTTTCTTTGATTTGATTTACACTGTCTTTGCTTTTGTAACACTGTCACTGTGTCTTTGGGTTCCATGTGTTCACCTGTTTTGTTCTTGTTTTTCATTGTCTGTATTATTTGATTTTTTCACTTGCCGATAATTTTATTTTACATGTTTACTCTCCGGCGGCCAGAAACTAAGTCATCTTACTCTTATTTCTAACCTTAGCCTTTGCCCTAGTTTTTAACATTCTAAGCTTTCGACGCAGCTGCGGAAATGCGTGGCGCGTTTTGACTGGCTACTGATGAATCACCGTTATCCTACGAGCTTTTTGGCGTACGTGACCAAACGTCTTAGCTTAGCTATGCTGGCACCGACTGTACCGGTGCGTCGGCGTCGCTGGCTATTGAAATGCGAAGGGAGAGGGAAACAAAAGAAATAAAAAATGATTGCTCTTTTGTTAGAAACTGTAACCTAATGATGGAATAGAAAACAATTGCTCTCTCTTTTGCTAGAAACTGTAACCTAATTGTTGCTAATCCTAACATCACTGTCCTATAAAAATAGAGGGATATCGATTCTGAGTGGCTAGGGCTACCTGTATATATATATTAATGAATGAGAAAAAAAAACATGAATTTGTGATTCTTCACAATGTATGTATGTCATCATGTATGTATGTATATATGTATGTGTCGCATCTGTAGTGTGCACGTAGTAAGATACTTTCTACTTGCGGATGTTACACGGTACTAGAAGAGGATAGCTCGACGGATGAGGGTGGGGATCTTGCCTAGTCTTCTAATATACATTTTGAAAGAAAACAAAAGAAGTGCACTATCGGATATGCTAATGATGTATATGGAAACAAAAGGTTGAAGATTTATAAAAGTTTTTCCCCTGTAAAAATTAAGACTTTGACTCGGACCATTGATATTTGTGGGAGATGCTGAGATGTTATTCGCATTCCCTGTCTTTACCCTCCCTACCTTGGCAGTTTATATACATTTTGGACGACTGCCCCAAAACAAAAGTCTTCGAGAAAACTAAAATAGATGCGGTATGAACATATTGTAGGTGACAATTTCTCTAAATTTATTCACAATTCATAATTAATTCAATCATTTAAATTTTTAAATTCCAAAACAATTCTTCCAAAGAACAAATAAATTCCAATAATAACTGCCTCATTTTCGCAAGATTTCAACAATGAACCAAAAAAAAAATAAAATATGAAATAACCTTCATATGAGGAATTAAGACAATTTATAAACCAAATTTGTTTCAACAAGGCTACTTGTTATCATACTCTTACTCAGACAGATTCCTTGCGCTGGATCGATGGGCCCGCCGACTGCGTAGGTGCTGTGAAATTATCAGGTTAACATTAGCCTAGATAAAGAAAGAATGATTAGAAAATCGGCTTGTAAAAATCTTGCCTAAATGAGAAAAAAAAAAACTTATACTTAAAATTAATTCAAATTCATGATCTTATGCTACATTTCTTCTTTTTTTCACTTATTAACTAATTAAATAACTAAATACTCTTCTGCTACATCTTCGTCTTGCGCCAAAAGGCGCTACAAACCGGATTGACACACAATTAGGTTATGTAGAAAATTTCCAACGGAGATTTATATAATAATAGTTTTACTATTATATTTGAATTTCCCAAAGGAAAAGAGGAAATATGATTCGAAGTCTTCACTGAGGTGGAATTGGTGGTATTTGTGGTAGTTGTGCCTCACAGTTTAAAATTCGGCCAGAAAATTAAATTTATCTTCTTCTGGTACTGTATATATATTCAGATGTAGGCCTTCTCCGATTAGTTTTAATTCATACTTCTGGAAACTTCACAAATTCATCCTTCTTAAATCTTGCACAGTTCGCTGATTATTGCTGTCTCAATCAAAATGCAATTTTTAATGCATCTCGGCCCACTGTACGGCCTCTACATTTGCCAAGCTTCTGCGGCGCAGCCGCCAAGCTTGCAATAAAGTTTCTGCCGAAACAAAAAAAACTAATTAGATATAAAATACACTTCTATGTTCTAATAAAAATCACCTGTTTATAATAATTCTCGCACTGAATAACTTTATTTCACAATTGACTTTAATAAATTTATAGTTGCTTTATAGCAACAAAATATTAATTTTATAAGTTCAAGAGTTATGTAATATTTCACTTGCGACAATATGTAAATCTATGTCGACTTCACTTTTCAAAGTTCTGTGCACAACTAATTATGTCTTTTCTAAGCTTTCCTTAACTCTCTTATTTATAGATGACTTTTGCAAGCTAAAGCTCCAAAACTAACGGTTAAATCGTATGATTTTGCGCACATGTGCTTTAATGCTGCTGTAGGTGTAAGCGAGACGCATGCGCCGAAAGTTGTAATTAGCTGTTGCTAAGTGCAATATTCTTAAACTTTATTTGATGAATAAAGAGAGTTATAGAATTAAATTGAATTTGAAGGGAATTATGGAATTTAAGCTTTTGCGCTAATCTGTTCTTAAATATTTTCAAGTCGAGTTCAGAACCATAATCTAGGTCTGCCATAAATTCGAACTGCATCCTACACCACAGTTCATGCTACGAGTTGCATCGAGAAGTCTTGAACTGAAAAAGTGCAGTAAACTCATATTTTAATATCTTTTAAATGATAAACTCCTAATGATTTATTTGCTTCATTTGCTAATTCATAATAAGACGGACTCATCTTGCGTAATACTTTAGCTTTGATGAACACTGGTGCTAATTTAGCATTAAATTTCTTAGCCGCATTACTTTGCGCGAAATTGCGAGCATATACTGTGTCTCCTTCTTTAAGCTGTATTGTCCTACTACGAAGGTTGTAAACCCGAGCGTTGTTTTCATGAGCTACATATATATTTTCTTTGGCTTGTTTTCGAGCTATTTGTAAAATATCTGCCTGTTTCAAAACTGTATCATCGGTCACTGAACGCAACTTTCGAAGAAGCTGATAGTCTTGTCCATTGAGCATCATGTTCTGACCAAATGTTAAGAAATAAGGTGTAAAACCTGTACTTCGATGTACGTTTGCTCTTAAAGCGCCACTAATCTCAGATAAATTCTGGTCCCAATTAGCATGATCTGTGCCAATATAAGCGCGAACTGCAGCTAATACGGAACGATTTAAACGTTCGCTTGCATTTGCTTGGGGTGAATAAATAGCAGTGCAAATGTGCGTTACACCAAATCGCGTAAGGAAAGATTCAAAAGTACCCGATCGAAATTGTGAACCATTATCAGTAAGAACAACTTCTGGTACTCCAAAGGTATAAAATATATGATTCTCCAAACATTCAATAATCCGATTAGATGTGAATTTCTTTAAGGGATACAAAAAGTGAAACTTAGTGCAATGATCGACGATGATTAAAATTCCTATATTTCCTTTCTTTGACCTCGGATAAGGGCCTAAAAGATCCATATATAGTTTTTGAAATGGTCTCTCAGAAACCATCGGTTGACCCATTGGCGGTCTTAAAACAGTATTAGGGCTTTTAGTAGATTTGCATGTCGAACATTTAGATACAAAATTTCAAATTTGAGTGACCATACCTGGCCAAAAGAAATATTGTTTTTTTTTTGTATATAGTCTTGCTAATGCCTCCGTGTGCTGAATCTGGAGCATTATGAGCGCGATTCACCAATTCAAAGGTGAGAGATCTCGGAACCCAAAGTTTCCAGTTGTCTGATTCTTGAACTGCTTTATCAATTGAAAACTCGGTTCTTTTGTAAACAAAGCCATCGATTACTCGTAAGTCTGGTAGTCTAGCTAGATTTTGCTCGATGTTCCGAATTAAATCTGTGTATTCTTGGGACTTAAATTCTTTAGACTTCAAGTCAATTAGGGGTCCATAGTCAAATATTTCATTCACCGTTGGTTCCGTTATTCTAGAAAGTGTATCAGCTACTACATTTTGCGAACCTCTACGATGGATTATATTAAAGGAAAATCCTTGCAGCTTGATAGCCCACCGAGCTAATCTACCGAAAAGGTCTTTTTGTCTCATCAACCATTTTAATGCGGCATGATCTGTGACAACTGTAAATTCCTGTCCTTCAATATATGATCTAAACTTTTTAATTCCTTTAATTACTGCTAAGCATTCTAATTCTGTAACGGAATAATTACGCTGAGTCTTTGTCTTTTTGACATGTAGATTGGCATTTGCTTCCTTTTTTGTGCTAATACGCAACCAATGCCATATAAAATTTTAAATGCCTTAAATCTAAAGACAAAGTTTGTCAACTCTTAATAACTGATCTCTTGAGTTAACTTGGGAACTAAATATAGGGTTACTAATTTTGTGATTCCACGAAATGAAACTTCAGTTATTATTTTGCCCAGTATTGGACATTGTGAATCACTTGCTGTTCTAATGTTGGCTGAACATTTGTTTATGTTGGGGTGTTTGGAGAGAATAGACGCTGTTTTGCCTCCTACACAACTAATGCTTGCGCCAGAATCTAACAATGCGACATAGTTTTTACCTTCAATGGTTATCTCTACATAAAGAGGTTGTCTTTATTGTTAATTATAGACGAAACTAACCTTTTTTATTCGAATTGCCTTCCTGAAAATTTATTAGACGACGAATTGTGGATCGTCTTCCTTTTGATCTTACTTCTAGGAGTTACATCTTGAAATATTCGTTGTCTCCAAAATTTATTAAGGGACTTGTGATGTTCGTTTTGTTAAAGTTTTACATCTTGAAATATTCGGGGTCCAGACCTGAACTTTGAACTTCTTGTTCTACATTGGTCTGTGTAGTTTGATCCAATAAACTTAATGGTTCGGTTTGAGTATATGTGCTGACTTTTAAAGTTACGGATGCGCTAGAATTACCGGTGATGGGTACGTCTGCACATCCGCATTGGGGTTTTCCGGAGGATTGCATGTTTTACATTTGGGCTTATAAATGTTTTTGGCCCCACAACCATAACAAAATAGGGTGGGTGCCTGTAGACAATTATCGAAGCGATGTCCTGGCTTATCACAATTCCAACAAATCAATCGTTTTCGAACTATCTCCGCGACATCCTCATTTAACTGATCTTCGGTTAAAATCTCTGCAACTTGCGATCGATTCGGAAACTTATTTTTATTAGTTTGCACTTTAATTTGTTTATAAAACTGTTCGTGCGTGCGAACTTCTAGTCGTAATCGAGCTATTGAAAGTATATTCAAATGCATTAGTTCAAAACGCAAAGATGTCTTTGAATTACGAATTAATAATCGAACTAACGTTTCCTCATTAATAGGATTGCGTAAGCGTCCTGCCAAATTTTCTACTGAAAATTGAAATTCTTCAAATGGTTCATTTTCATTTTGTTTTCGGGTATTAATTAATTCCCAAATATCTAGATCGGAATCTGTATCTTCAAATTTCTTAAGAAATTCCTCACAAAATAATTCCCATGTAACCCGAGGATTAGCACGGTGAAATTTCCAATACCATTCACTTGCTTTTTCTACGAATAACATATGTAAATGATCGCATAAAAGTTGATAATCTCCTTGAAATCGGTGTGCACAGGGAGTTTCTCCAATAGAGTCATTTACATTTAAAATTTCATTGCAGATATTACAAAATTCATCTGCAGTTCTTATAGAGTCAATAAGATTTTCGTTGCTGTGTCGTACAGATATGATTAAAAATTAAATTAGTTGATTTACGTTTCTTACCAAAAAAAAATAGTTTGATTTTTGTCACCATACAATTCTATTCATACCAAATCCTGTCTAGTTAAGTCTATTGCAGCTAATGGAACTATTGTTGATTTGATTTGATTTGAATGACCCTGTCTACAACGGTCAAATTGTCAAAATTCTTCTAACAGCTTGCTTCTCCAGTATGCAGAATTAAGTCTTTCAAATCAAATTTCTGTTCTGGTCGACCAGACCTCATAAAACGATCTGCTATCGCAATCTCCAAAAACACAAAGTCCACAATTCGGTATTAACAAATATAAGAATAATAATAATGAAATTGAATGATAGATGTTTATACGAGCAATAATTTCGGGAATTGATTACCGAGAACTGAGTGGAAGTCACTGAACTAATTTGTATTATGCCAATCGACCCACTACCCTTAAGATTACCACCTTCAAATATATGATGATGATATTCTGTAAGTAATCTGCCTCATGTTGGTTGCCAGATTTCATTTATACTTTTATGTACTCTCTACCAACTGAGCTGAATGAGGATTCTCTGTATGTAATCGGCCCCACGTTGGGCGCCATTTTTCTTTTTACTAATTTAGTATGTAGTGTGCACGTAGTAAGATACTTTCTACTTGCGGATGTTACACGGTACTAGAGACTGAAGGCGGGCGTGCACTTATGATCCGGCTCCTGAAGAGGATAGCTCGACGGATGAGGGTGGGGTTCTTGCCTAGTCTTCTAATATACATTTTGAAAGAAAACAAAAGAAGTGCACTATCGGATATGCTAATGATGTATATGGAAACAAAAGGTTGAAGATTTATAAAAGTTTTTCCCCTGTAAAAATTAAGACTTTGACTCGGACCATTGATATTTGTGGGAGATGCTGAGATGTTATTCGCATTCCCTGTCTTTACCCTCCCTACCTTGGCAGTTTATATACATTTTGGACGACTGCCCCAAAACAATTCTTCCAAAGAACAAATAAATTCAAATAATAACTGCCTCATTTTCGCAAGATTTCAACAACCAATAAAAAAAAATAAAATATGAATTAACCTCTATATGAGGAATTAAGACAATTTATAAACCAAATTTGTTTCAACAAGGCTACTTGTTATCATACTCTTACTCAGACAGATTCCTTGCGCTGGATCGATGGGCCCGCCGACTGCGTAGGTGCTGTGAAATTATCAGGTTAACATTAGCCTAGATAAAGAAAGAATGATTAGAAAATCGGCTTATAAAAATCTTGCCTAAATGAGCAAAAAAAAAAAACTTATACTTAAAATTAATTCAAATTCATGATCTTATGCTACATTTCTTTTTTTTTTTTTTTTTTTTTTTTTCACTTATTAACTAATTAAATAACTAAATACTCTTCTGCTACATCTTCGTCTTGCGCCGAAAGGCGCTACAAACCGGATTGACACACAATTAGGTTATGTAGAAAATTTCCAACGGAGATTTATAATAATAGTTTTACTATTATATTTTAATTTCCCAAAGGAAAAGAGGAAATATGATTCGAAGTCTTCACTGAGGTGGAATTGGTGGTAGTTGTGCCTCACAATTTAAATTCGGCCAGAAAATTAAATTTATCTCCTTCTGGTACTGGATATATATTCAGATGTAGGCCTTCTCCGATTAGTTTTAATTCATACTTCTGGAAACTTCACAAATCATCCTTCTTAAATCTTGTTCGGTTATAGCTGTCTCAATTATAATGCAATTTTTGGCATATCTCGGCCCACTGTACGGCCTCTATATTTGCCAAGCTTCTGCGGCGCAGCCGCCAAGCTTGCAATAAAGTTTCTGCCGAAACAAAAAAACTAATTAGATATAAAATACACTTCTATGTTCTAATAAAAATCACCTGTTTATAATAATTCTCGCACTGAATAAGTTTCTTTCATAAATTCACTTTAATAAATTTATAGTTGCTTTATAGCAACAAAATATTAATTTTATATGTTTAAGAGTTATTTAATATTTCACTTGCGACATTATGTAAATCAATGTCGACTTCACTTTTCAAAGTTCTGTGCACAACTAATTATGTCTTTCTAAGCTTTCCCCAACTCTCTTATTTATAGATGACTTTTGCAAGCTAAAGCTCCAAAACTAACGGTTAAATCGTATGATTTTGCGCACATGTGCTTTAATGCTGCTGTAGGTGTAAGCGAGACGCATGCGCCAAAAGTTGTAATTAGCTGTTGCTAAGTGCAATATTCTTAAACTTTATTTGATGAATAAAGAGAGTTATAGAATTAAATTGAATTTGAAGAGAATTATGGAATTTAAGCTTTTGCGCTAATCTGTTCTTAAATATTTTCAAGTCGAGTTCAGAACCATAATCTAGGTCTGCCATAAATTCGAACTGCATCCTACACCACAGTTCATGCTACGAGTTGCATCGAGAAGTCTTGAACTGAAAAAGTGCAGTAAACTCATATTTTAATATCTTTTAAATGATAAACTCCTAATGATTTATTTGCTTCATTTGCTAATTCATAATAAGACGGACTCATCTTGCGTAATACTTTAGCTTTGATGAACACTGGTGCTAATTTAGCATTAAATTTCTTAGCCGCATTACTTTGCGCGAAACTGCGAGCATATACTGTGTCTCCTTCTTTAAGCTGTATTGTCCTACTACGAAGGTTGTAAACCCGAGCGTTGTTTTCATGAGCTACATATATATTTTCTTTGGCTTGTTTTCGAGCTATTTGTAAAATATCTGCCTGTTTCAAAACTGTATCATCGGTCACTGAACGCAACTTTCGAAGAAGCTGATAGTCTTGTCCATTGAGCATCATGTTCTGACCAAATGTTAAGAAATAAGGTGTAAAACCTGTACTTCGATGTACGTTTGCTCTTAAAGCGCCACTAATCTCAGATAAATTCTGGTCCCAATTAGCCTGATCTGTGCCAATATAAGCGCGAACTGCAGCTAATACGGAACGATTTAAACGTTCGCTTGCATTTGCTTGGGGTGAATAAATAGCAGTGCAAATGTGCGTTATACCAAATCGCGTAAGGATAGATTCAAAAGTACCCGATCGAAATTGTGAACCATTATCAGTAAGAACAACTTCTGGTACTCCAAAGGTATAAAATATATGATTCTCCAAACATTCAATAATCCGATTAGATGTGAATTTCTTTAAGGGATACAAAAAGTGAAACTTAGTGCAATGATCGACGATGATTAAAATTCCTATATTTCCTTTCTTTGACCTCGGATAAGGGCCTAAAAGATCCATATATAGTTTTTGAAATGGTCTCTCAGAAACCATCGGTTGACCCATTGGCGGTCTTAAGACAGTATTAGGGCTTTTAGTTGATTTGCATGTCGAACATTTAGATACAAAATTTCTAATTTGAATGACCATACCTGGCCAAAAGAAATATTGTTTTATTTTGTATATAGTCTTGCTAATGCCTCCGTGTGCTGAATCTGGAGCATTATGAGCGCGATTCACCAATTCAAAGGTGAGAGATCTCGGAACCCAAAGTTTCCAGTTCTCTGATTCTTGAACTGCTTTATCAATTGAAAACTCGGCTCTTTTGTAAACAAAGCCATCGATCACTCGTAAATCTGGTAGTCTAGCTTGATTTTGCTCGATGTTCCGAATTAAATCTGTGTATTCTTGGGACCTAAATTCTTTAGACTTCAAGTCAGAGATATAAAAAGGATTCTGCTTGAATACCGTTTCGAGAACTATCGAACTTTAGACGCCAACTTTGGATTATACTAGCTGCCTTATCATAAGGGACTGCTGTGCCTGATCTAATATCGTATTCAAGATTAGACGAATGTTCATTATTAATACAATTAATTGGTTGTTGGTGCAGCACATTAATATCAGAAGATCCTCTTGGAGAGATATTGTGTCTACGTTCTGTATAGGATTTAGCAAAGCTAATTGATCTTGAACGGACTTTTGAATGGTTGATGTTAACACTGAAGTCAAATCCTGCATTAACTGTTGTTGCTGTGCTTGAGTGACTGTTTGTATCATATCTTGTATTTGGTCTCTATCCATTGATTGGTTCTGAAGCTGCGACTTTGGTTGTCTTTCATTGTGATCACTACTTTGCACCTGAGTTCGAACTTGCTGTGGACGTTGCATCGACCTAGTTGAAACTCCTGACATAGGCACTTTTGCCTTTCCTCTATAAGCTTTCTTAGCTAGCTGTGCAGCTGCTGAACACTGTGAATTAAAGCTTGCTTCCTGCAACTCTACCTCTAGATTCGTATTTGTAAAT
The DNA here is from genome assembly GCA_018903615.1 of Drosophila neocordata. Lineage (NCBI taxonomy): Eukaryota > Metazoa > Arthropoda > Insecta > Diptera > Drosophilidae > Drosophila > Drosophila neocordata. The sequence continues at coordinate 88,501 of JAEIGI010000090.1, forward strand.
CGAAGTTGATCGGTTCTTAAGACACTGTTGCATGTTGGACATTCGGCCAATGTTTTTAATGATTCTCTAATACAACGTTGATGAAATCGGTGTGCACAGGGAGTTTCTCCAATAGAGTCATTTACATTTAAAATTTCATTGCAGATATTACAAAATTCATCTGCAGTTCTTATAGAGTCAATAAGATTTTCGTTGCTGTGTCGTACAGACATGATTAAAAATTAAATTAGTTGATTTATGTTTCTTTACAAAAAAAATAGTTTGATTTTTGTCACCATACATTTCTATTCATACCAAATCCTGTCTAGTTAGGTCTTTCTATGTCAAAATTCTTCTAACAGCTTGCTTCTCCAGTATGCAGAATTAAGTCTTTCAAATCAAATTTAAGGGATTTTATTCCTCTAAATGCCATTACAATCAAATTGGGTTGTGTTCTGGTCGACCAGACCTCATAAAACGATCTGCTATCGCAATCTCCAAAAACACAAAGTCCACAATTCGGTATTAACAAATATAAGAATAAAAAAGTTTTTTTTTTTTAAAAAATGAAATTAAATGATAGATGTTTATACGAGCAATAATTTCGGGAACTGAAAACCGAGAACTGAGTGGAAGTCACTGAACTAATTTGTATTATGCCAATCGACCCACTACCCTTAAGATTACCACCTTCAAATATATGATGATGATATTCTGCAAGTAATCTGCCTCATGTTGGTTGCCAGATTTCATTTATACTTTTATGTACTCTCTACCAACTGAGCTGAATGAGGATTCTCTGTATGTAATCGCCCCACGTTGGGCGCCATTTTTCTTTTTACTAATTTAGTATGTAGTGTGCACGTAGTAAGATACTTTCTACTTGCGGATGTTACACGGTACTAGAGACTGAAGGCGGGCGTGCACTTATGATCCGGCTCCTGAAGAGGATAGCTCGACGGATGAGGGTGGGGTTCTTGCCTAGTCTTCTAATATACATTTTGAAAGAAAACAAAAGAAGTGCACTATCGGATATGCTAATGATGTATATGGAAACAAAAGGTTGAAGATTTATAAAAGTTTTTCCCCTGTAAAAATTAAGACTTTGACTCGGACCATTGATATTTGTGGGAGATGCTGAGATGTTATTCGCATTCCCTGTCTTTACCCTCCCTACCTTGGCAGTTTATATACATTTTGGACGACTGCCCCAAAACAAAAGTCTACAAGAAAACTAAAATAGATGCGGTATGAACATATTGTAGGTGACAATTTCTCTAAATTTATTCACAATTCATAATTAATTCAATCATTTAAATTTTTAAATTCCAAAACAATTCTTCCAAAGAACAAATAAATTCATATAATAGCTGCCTCATTTTCGCAAGATTTCAACAACCAAAAAAAAATGAAGCAAGCAAGTCGTCTCTGCCGACTTTGAATATACCCTGTACCAATTAAGGGAACTTTATAAAAGCAAACTCCTTCGAATTCGCCATTAATTCAAACTAAAATTTTCCTCACAAGCGGCAGCAACGAACGCATGCTATCTCGCTCACACTTACTACGCAATGTCGCACTGGGCATTTCAGTACAAAATGTATATAGATATATCTCCCATATTTCTTGTCCGATTGCAACAAAATTTGGTCAGCTGATACCTTTTGGCCATATTATTGGGTGTGCCAAATAAGAATACGCCACCTTTAATATAACACTAGTTATTCGTTTTTCCTAAATTGCGGGGGCGGAAGTGGGCGTGGCAAAAATTTGAAACAAACTTGATCTGCGTAGACACTACACGAATGTTGACACCAAATTTGGTTGCTCTAGCTCTTGTAGTCTCTGAGATCCACGTGTTCATACGGACGGACGGACGGACAGACGGACGGACGGACAGACGGACAGACGGACATGTCTCAATCGACTCGGCTATTGATGCTGATCAAGAATATATATACTTTATGGGGTCGGAAATGCTTCCTTCTGCCTGTTACATACATTTTAGCGACTTTAATATACCCTTTTACCCTATGGGTACAGGGTATAAAAAAATAAAATATGGGTTAACCTCCATATGAGGAATTAAGACAATTTATAAACCAAATTAATTTCAACAAGGCTACTTGTTATCATACTCTTACTCAGACAGATTCCTTGCGCTGGATCGATGGGCCCGCCGACTGCGTAGGTGCTGTGAAATTATCAGGTTAACATTAGCCTAGATAAAGAAAGAATGATTAGAAAATCGGCTTATAAAAATCTTGCCTAAATGAGAAAAAAAACTTACACTTAAAAGTAATTCAAATTCATGATCTTATGCTACATTTCTTTTTTTTTCCTTTTTTTTTTCTTTTTGACTTATTAACTAATTAAATAACTAAATATTCTTCTGCTACATCTTCGCCGAAAGGCGCTACAAACCGGATTGACACACAATTAGGTTATGTAGAAAATTTCCAACGGAGATTTATAATAATAGTTTGACTATTATATTTTAATTTCCAAAAGATAAAGAGGAAATATGATTCGAAGTCTTCACTGATGTGGAATTGGTGGTAGTTGTGCCTCACAATTTAAATTCGGCCAGAAAATTAAATTTATCTCCTTCTGGTACTGGATATATATTCAGATGTAGGCCTTCTCCGATTAGTTTTAATTCATACTTCTGGAAACTTCACAAATTCATCCTTCTTAAATCTTGCACAGTTCGGTTATTATTGCTGTCTCAATTAGAATGCAATTTTTTGCATATCTCGGCCCACTGTACGGCCTCTATATTTGCCAAGCTTCTGCGGCGCAGCCGCCAAGCTTGCAATAAAGTTTCTGCCGAAACAAAAAAACTAATTAGATATAAAATACACTTCTATGTTCTAATAAAAATCACCTGTTTATAATAATTCTCGCACTGAATAAGTTTCTTTCATAAATTCACTTTAATAAATTTATAGTTGCTTTATAGCAACAAAATATTAATATTATATGTTTAAGACTTATTTAATAATTCACTTGCGACAATATGTAAATCAATGTCGACTTCACTTTTCAAAGTTCTGTGCACAACTAATTATGTCTTTTCTAAGCTTTCCTCAACTCTCTTATTTATAGATGACTTTTGCAAACTAAAGCTCCAAAACTAACGGTTGAATCGTATGATTTTGCGCACATGTGCTTTAATGCTGCTGTAAGTGTAAGCGAGACGCATGCGCCAAAAGTTGTAATTAGCTGTTGCTAAGTGCAATATTCTTAAACTTTATTTGATGGATAAAGAGAGTGATAGAATTAAATTGAATTTGAAGAGAATTATGGAATTTAAGCTTTTGCGCTAATCTGTTCTTAAATATTTTCAAGTCGAGTTCAGAACCATAATCTAGGTCTGCCATAAATTCGAACTGCATCCTACACCATAGTTCATGCTACGAGTTGCATCGAGAAGTCTTGACCAGACCATCGCTAACATTTCCTTTCCATTGGTAGCATAGCTTTCTTCTGTTTTGGTTAGGGACCTCGAGATATGTGCAACCGGTCTATCACCCTTTCCATCTTGAATTTGAGACAAGACAGCGCCCAATGCATATTCAGAGCGTCGGTAGTCAAATGGAAAGGTTTATGAAAGTCCGGGAAAGCTAAAACTTCAGATGACGAAAAGAAGAGTTTTTTTTTTTAATTCTTCGAACGCTTTTAATCCGGCATCATTCAGTTCTATAAGTATTTTCTTTGATTGAGAGACTTTTATTTCGGAATTTAACCCTCGCGTAAGGTTGGTAAGAGGCTTCGCAACCCTCGCATAGTCTTGTATGAATCTTCTATAATAAGAAGTCATACCCAGGAAACCTCCTAGTTCCTTGAAATTAGAGGGTGGCGCCAGATTCTTAATGGCCTCAACTTTTTTCATATCTGCCTTAATGCCGTCAGAGGCTATAACGTATCCCAAAAATACCACTTGAGTTGACAGGAAATGCGTTTTTTCAAGGTTAACCCTTAGACCTGTATTCCGAAATATTTCCAAAACTTCGCGCAAATGTCCCCAGTTACTCTCATAGCTGTCGCTAAAGATTATATCGTCTATGTAGACATAACACGTTTTGCCCAATAAGTGGTCGAAGCACATCATCGATCATGCGTTGGAAAATGGTTGGGGCGTTCCTTAAAACAAAGGGCATTCGCGTAAACTCGTACTTGCCATTGAGGGTGGAAAGAGCTGTTTTTGTTATGTCCGATTCTTTCATTAACACCTGGTGGAACTCTGAGGTCAGATCAAGTGTTGTAAAGTACTAAGCTGGCCAGAATTGAAGTAATATCTGGTATTGGGTATGTATCTCGTATTGTCACTGCATTAAGGCGCTTGAAACCAATCACCATACGATACCGTCTCTCACCATTGGGTTTTGGTTTTTTGGGTACTACCCAGACTGGCGAATTGTACGGGCTTTTGGATGGTCTTATTATTCCCTGGTTGGCGAGCTCAGTTACCTGCCGTTCCACCTCTTCTCGCATATGGACCGGGTAGGGGTTTTTGCAAAGACGGCCAGGCACATGCACAAGTGTTCATGTTACCTATAACGCACGTTTAATTTTCTCCCTTTTATTTTTTATGTTTTCTTTTATCTTGTACAGTTTACTAGCCACTTACAGCCTTAAGCTGACGGTGGGTTTTCTTAACTAAAATGCCACTTGCAAGCCCGAAGCTGCCACAGTGGTTATCTCTTAAAACTAAATAGACCACCTTCGTCTGCGAAAAGCACGCGCTAGCAAGCTCAATGCTTTGTGTTGGCTGCATAATTTTGGTTATTAGTGCAATTTTTAATTTAATTACTTGGTTGAGATAATTGGACAACAGGGAGTTGAACCCTTACACTTGTGTGCCCCCCCATCTTTCGCTGCCAATTTCCACCTTTTAGTTATACGAGGTTTTTACTTGGTTATTACTTAGCCTTAGAACGGGGAGTTGAACCCAGACATCACACATTATAGTGTTCTGCCCACCCAAAATTTGTCATCAGCTTTTTCATTTTGTTATTTGAAAATTGCACATAAAGGTTACTTATTTATCTATTTTTTTCTTTGATATAGTCATAAGACAGGGAGTTGAACCCCGACATCACACATCATAGTGATCTGTCCCCCCAAAATTTGTCGCCGGCTTTTTCTAATTCACTCGTTTCATTTTGCACAAGGGCAATTTGTTTTTTTTTTAAATTTTGACTTAATTGATCAGTTATATTTTGTTATTACGCGCACTTTACACAAAACGAAGGGGTCCCTGATCGGGCGCCAGTTAAGGAAACATTTTCCACGGGACACGATTCCAGTGGATGTTTCCTATTTTAATCCTTACTTACTTTACTTTACAATAATTACAAACCAGGAATTCAAGGAAAACGTTATAAGAATCTATTTTAGAGTAATTTAGTTGTGAATTGTTTGACTACTCGACTAGAACTGCCTGTTCTCCTAGCTGGGAGGCAGCACGTTGACTCTACGTTGTGACAGCTCGTTCCGTGTTAACTCCTATGTTAACTCCTCCCCCCTCAAATATCTGCGTCCCGCAGATGAGTCAACGAATATTTCCTCCTCGTCTGAAAAGTTGCCATTCACCAGTCCAGCTCTCTGGCGTCCGACGATCCACCTCCAAGGGGATTCCAGCCAACCGATTGACAGCAACCATTGGTCCAGCTCGAAGTGAAACAGGGTCATCCCTCGGGTTTGAGTTCTTCGATGGCTGACTCTTGTTCGTTACAAAAATGTCTTGCTTGTTCGTTACAAAAATGTCTTGTCCGGGCTTATAGTTCAACGGGGCCGATCTTACTTTGTTTTTCCCATTATTAGACCCCTCTTGATGACGCCGTAATAGCCCCTCTATGTCCTCATGCTCCCTTTATCTAAGTTCGATCATCTTTTGTAAATCGATGGAGGTGGATTGATTAAAAAGATATCTGCCGGTTTCCTCTTTATCCCGGAATGGATGGAATTATTATATCTATCGACTGATATCGCCACCAGACACCACAGACGTAAACATGGGATATTCTTGTTTAAGGCAGCGATAAATCTCTATAAACGTTGAGTGAAATCTTTCAATCTGCCCGTTCACTTCACTTTTCTGTGTTGGTGAATAATAAACTTCCATATCGAGGGATTTCAAAAGTTCAGAACCGTCGGGCAGAGCAATCCCCATTCATTATCGGATACCAGTATTTTTGGGGCAGTGAAATAGTGCAAGACATTTGTTAGTTCTTCACGTAAGTGTAATGCTGTATTTGGAAAACTTATTCATCCAACTAAGATATTTCTGTTTTTCTAACGTAAAGATGTCTATGTGCAGTATTTCACAAGGACGATTTGGAATCGGTGTGGGTCTTTTTGGGTGGGTATTTCTGATATTTGCAAATTTGACACGCGTCTGTGAAACTTAATACTAATGTGTCTTGTATACCGGGGAAATGGTGTCTCGAGGGAGTATGTTGTTGTTTCGGAATCAAACATTAGTTGATTCCTAAAGACATTAATCGGGGCTTCCATGTGCTGTACAAAGTCCATCCGATCTACTTTGCGACACGTGAACATCAAGCGAATCTGCATCCAGCATGTTTACTTGTGATTTAGATTTCCCTGGTTTGTAAATCAACTCAGTTGTATTCCTCGATACGTGCCTTCCATCTTTTCAATTTCACTTTGTCTTCACTGATCATCAACCTCTTACATATTCCATGTTGATGATCAGTGAAGATTTTGATACACCCAGCACCATAAAGGTATGACCGCAAATTATCTAATGCCCAGACTATCGCTAACATTTCCTTTCCATTGGTAGCATAGCTTTCTTCTGTTTTGGTTAGGGACCTCAAGATATGTGCAACCGGTTTATCACCCCTTCCATCTTGAATTTGAGACAAGACAGCGCCCAATGCATATTCAGAGCGTCGGTAGTCAAATGGAAAGGTTTATGAAAATCCGGGAAAGCTAAAACTTCAGATGACGAAAAGAAGAGTTTTTAATTCTTCGAACGCTTTTAATCCCGAAATCATTCAGTTCTATAAGTATTTTCTTTGATTATTTCGGAATTTAACCCTCGCGTAAGGTTGGTAAGAGGCTATAACGTATCCCAAAAATACCACTTGAGTTGACAGGAAATGCGTTTTTCAAGGTTAACCCTTAGACCTGTATACCGAAATATTTCCAAAACTTCGCGCAAATGTCCCCAGTGACTCTCATAGCTGTCGCTAAAGATTATATCGTCTATGTAGACATAACACGTTTTGCCCAATAAGTGGTCGAAGCACATCATCGATCATGCGTTGGAAAATAGTTGGGGCGTTCCTTAAAACAAAGGGCATTCGCGTAAACTCGTACTTGCCATTGAGGGTGGAAAGAGCTGTTTTTGTTATGTCCGATTCTTTCATTAACACCTGGTGGAACTCTGAGGTCAGATCAAGTGTTGTAAAGTACTAAGCTGGCCAGAATTGAAGTAATATCTGGTATTGGGTATGTATCTCGTATTGTCACTGCATTAAGGCGCTTGAAACCAATCACCATACGATACCGTCTCTCACCATTGGGTTTTGGTTTTTGGGTACTACCCAGACTGGCGAATTGTACGGGCTTTTGGATGGTCTTATTATTCCCTGGTTGGCGAGCTCAGTTACCTGCCGTTCCACCTCTTCTCGCATATGGACCGGGTAGGGGTTTTTGCAAAGACGGCCAGGCACATGCACAAGGGTTCATGTTACCTATAACGCACGTTTAATTTTCTCCCTTTTATTTTTTTTATGTTTTCTTTTATTGCTTGCCACTTGCAAGCCCGAAGCTGCCACAGTGGTTATCGCTTAAAACTAAATAGACCACCTTCGTCTGCGAAAAGCACGCGCTAGCAAGCTCAATGCTTTGTATTGGCTGCATAATTTTGGTTATTAGTGCAATTTTTAATTTAATTACTTGGTTGAGATAATTGGACAACAGGGAGTTGAACTCCGACACATGTGTGCCCCCCATCTTTCGCTGCCAATTTCCACCTTTTAGTTATACGAGGTTTTTACTTGGTTATTACTTAGCCTTAGAACGGGGAGTTGAACCCAGACATCACACATTATAGTGTTCTGCCCACCCAAAATTTGTCATCAGCTTTTTCATTTTGTTATTTTAAAATTGCACATAGAGGTTACTTATTTATCTATTTTTTTCTTTGATATAGCCATAAGACAGGGAGTTGAACCCCGACATCACACATCATAGTGATCTGTTCCCCCAAAATTTGTCGCCGGCTTTTTCTAATTCACTCGTTTCATTTTGCACAAGGGCAATTTGTTTTTTTTTTTCAAATTTTGACTTAATTGATCAGTTATATTTTGTTATTACGCGCACTTTACACAAAACGAAGGGGTCCAGTTTCCAGTTAAGGAAACATTTTCCACAGGACACGATTCCAGTGGATTTTTCCTATTTTAATCCTTACTTTACAACACTTCATAATAATCACAAACCAGGAATTCAAGGAAAACGTTATAAGAATCTATTTTAGAGTAATTTAGTTGTGAATTGTTTGACTACTCGACTATAACTGCCTGTTCTCCTAGCTGGGAGGCAGCTCGTTGACTCTACGTTGTGACAGCTCGTTCCGTGTTAACTCCTATGTTAACTCCTCCCCCCTCAAATATCTGCGTCCCGCAGATGAGTCAACGAATATTTCCTCCTCGTCTGAAAAGTTGCCATTCACCAGTCCAGCTCTCTGGCGTCCGACGATCCACCTCCAAGGGGATTCCAGCCAACCGATTGACAGCAACCATTGGGTTTGAGTTCTTCGATGGCTGGCTCGTTACAAAAATGTCTTGCTTGTTCGTTACAAAAATGTCTTGTCCGGGCTTATAGTTCAACGGGGCCGATCTTACTTTGTTTTTCCCATTATTAGACCCCTCTTGATGACGCCGTAATAGCCCCTCTATGTCCTCATGCTCCCTTTATCTAAGTTCGATCATCTTTTGTAAATCTATGGACGTGAATTGATTAAAAAGATATCTGCCGGTTTCCTCTTTATCCCGGAATGGATTATTATTATATCTATCGACTGATATCGCCACCAACTCTACAGACGTGAACATGGGATATTCTTGAGTTATTATATCTATCGACTGATATCGCCACCAACTCTACAGACGTGAACATGGGATATTCTTGAGTTATTATATCTATCGACTGATATCGCCACCAACTCTCCAGACGTGAACATGGTATATTCTTGTTTAAGGCAGCGATAAATATCTATAAACGTTGAATGAAATCTTTTAATCTGCCCGTTCACTTCACTTTTCTGTGTTGCTGAATAATAAACTTCGATATCGAGGAATTTCAAAATTTCAGAACCGTCGGGCAGAGCAATCCCCGTTCGTTATCGGATACCAGTATTTTTGGGGCAGTGAAATAGTGCAAGACATTTGTTAGTTCTTCACGTAAGTGTAATGCTGTATTTGGAAAACTTATCCATCCAATTAAGATATTTCTGTTTTTCTAACGTAAAGATGTCTATGTGCAGTATTTCACAAGGACGGTTTGGAATCGGTGTGGGTCTTTCTGGGTGGGTATTTCTGATATTTGCAAATTTGACACGCGTCTGTGAACGTTTTAATACGGCTTCTCATTTTTATAAAGTAGAAGTTACCCAGTAATTGTAACCTAACTTCTTCCGGGTTCCTATGTGCCCGAAAGTGTTCCCCGGGCAGTTCTGAGTAAGTTTCCTGGAAGAACTGTACAAGGTCCATCCCGTCTTGAAATGCGCTATGCACCGTAGCCGCCGAATCCGATCTACTTTGCGACACGTGAACATCAAGCGAATCTGCATCCAGCATGTTTACTTGTGAAGGGAGACGTGAAAGTGCATCGGCAACAACATTAGATTTCCCTGGTTTGTAAATCAACTCAGTTGTATTCCTCGATACGTGCCTTCCATCTTTTCAATTTCACTTTGTCTTCACTGATCATCAACCTCTTACATATTCCATGTTGATGATCAGTGAAGATTTTGATACACCCAGCACCATAAAGGTATGACCGCAAATTATCTAATGCCCAGACTATCGCTAACATTTCCTTTCCATTGGTAGCATAGCTTTCTTCTGTTTTGGTTAGGGACCTCAAGATATGTGCAACCGGTTTATCACCCCTTCCATCTTGAATTTGAGACAAGACAGCGCCCAATGCATATTCAGAGCGTCGGTAGTCAAATGGAAAGGTTTATGAAAATCCGGGAAAGCTAAAACTTCAGATGACGAAAAGAAGAGTTTTTAATTCTTCGAACGCTTTTAATCCGAAATCATTCAGTTCTATAAGTATTTTCTTTGATTATTTCGGAATTTAACCCTCGCGTAAGGTTGGTAAGAGGCTATAACGTATCCCAAAAATACCACTTGAGTTGACAGGAAATGCGTTTTTTCAAGGTTAACCCTTAGACCTGTATACCGAAATATTTCCAAAACTTCGCGCAAATGTCCCCAGTGACTCTCATAGCTGTCGCTAAAGATTATATCGTCTATGTAGACATAACACGTTTTGCCCAATAAGTGGTCGAAGCACATCATCGATCATGCGTTGGAAAATAGTTGGGGCGTTCCTTAAAACAAAGGGCATTCGCGTAAACTCGTACTTGCCATTGAGGGTGGAAAGAGCTGTTTTTGTTATGTCCGATTCTTTCATTAACACCTGGTGGAACTCTGAGGTCAGATCAAGTGTTGTAAAGTACTAAGCTGGCCAGAATTGAAGTAATATCTGGTATTGGGTATGTATCTCGTATTGTCACTGCATTAAGGCGCTTGAAACCAATCACCATACGATACCGTCTCTCACCATTGGGTTTTGGTTTTTTGGGTACTACCCAGACTGGCGAATTGTACGGGCTTTTGGATGGTCTTATTATTCCCTGGTTGGCGAGCTCAGTTACCTGCCGTTCCACCTCTTCTCGCATATGGACCGGGTAGGGGTTTTTGCAAAGACGGCCAGGCACATGCACAAGGGTTCATGTTACCTATAACGCACGTTTAATTTTCTCCCTTTTATTTTTTTATGTTTTCTTTTATTGCTTGCCACTTGCAAGCCCGAAGCTGCCACAGTGGTTATCGCTTAAAACTAAATAGACCACCTTCGTCTGCGAAAAGCACGCGCTAGCAAGCTCAATGCTTTGTATTGGCTGCATAATTTTGGTTATTAGTGCAATTTTTTAATTTAATTACTTGGTTGAGATAATTGGACAACAGGGAGTTGAACCCCGACACCTGTGTGCCCCCCCATCTTTCGCTGCCAATTTCCACCTTTTAGTTATACGAGGTTTTTACTTGGTTATTACTTAGCCTTAGAACGGGGAGTTGAACCCAGACATCACACATTATAGTGTTCTGCCCACCCAAAATTTGTCATCAGCTTTTTCATTTTGTTATTTTAAAATTGCACATAGAGGTTACTTATTTATCTATTTTTTTCTTTGATATAGCCATAAGACAGGGAGTTGAACCCCGACATCACACATCATAGTGATCTGTTCCCCCAAAATTTGTCGCCGGCTTTTTCTAATTCACTCGTTTCATTTTGCACAAGGGCAATTTGTTTTTTTTTTTTCAAATTTTGACTTAATTGATCAGTTATATTTTGTTATTACGCGCACTTTACACAAAACGAAGGGGTCCAGTTTCCAGTTAAGGAAACATTTTCCACAGGACACGATTCCAGTGGATTTTTCCTATTTTAATCCTTACTTTACAACACTTCATAATAATCACAAACCAGGAATTCAAGGAAAACGTTATAAGAATCTATTTTAGAGTAATTTAGTTGTGAATTGTTTGACTACTCGACTATAACTGCCTGTTCTCCTAGCTGGGAGGCAGCTCGTTGACTCTACGTTGTGACAGCTCGTTCCGTGTTAACTCCTATGTTAACTCCTCCCCCCTCAAATATCTGCGTCCCGCAGATGAGTCAACGAATATTTCCTCCTCGTCTGAAAAGTTGCCATTCACCAGTCCAGCTCTCTGGCGTCCGACGATCCACCTCCAAGGGGATTCCAGCCAACCGATTGGCAGCAACCATTGGGTTTGAGTTCTTCGATGGCTGGCTCGTTACAAAAATGTCTTGCTTGTTCGTTACAAAAATGTCTTGTCCGGGCTTATAGTTCAACGGGGCCGATCTTACTTTGTTTTTCCCATTATTAGACCCCTCTTGATGACGCCGTAATAGCCCCTCTATGTCCTCATGCTCCCTTTATCTAAGTTCGATCATCTTTTGTAAATCTATGGACGTGAATTGATTAAAAAGATATCTGCCGGTTTCCTCTTTATCCCGGAATGGATTATTATTATATCTATCGACTGATATCGCCACCAACTCTACAGACGTGAACATGGGATATTCTTGAGTTATTATATCTATCGACTGATATCGCCACCAACTCTACAGACGTGAACATGGGATATTCTTGAGTTATTATATCTATCGACTGATATCGCCACCAACTCTCCAGACGTGAACATGGTATATTCTTGTTTAAGGCAGCGATAAATATCTATAAACGTTGAATGAAATCTTTTAATCTGCCCGTTCACTTCACTTTTCTGTGTTGCTGAATAATAAACTTCGATATCGAGGAATTTCAAAATTTCAGAACCGTCGGGCAGAGCAATCCCCGTTCGTTATCGGATACCAGTATTTTTGGGGCAGTGAAATAGTGCAAGACATTTGTTAGTTCTTCACGTAAGTGTAATGCTGTATTTGGAAAACTTATCCATCCAATTAAGATATTTCTGTTTTTCTAACGTAAAGATGTCTATGTGCAGTATTTCACAAGGACGGTTTGGAATCGGTGTGGGTCTTTCTGGGTGGGTATTTCTGATATTTGCAAATTTGACACGCGTCTGTGAACGTTTTAATACGGCTTCTCATTTTTATAAAGTAGAAGTTACCCAGTAATTGTAACCTAACTTCTTCCGGGTTCCTATGTGCCCGAAAGTGTTCCCCGGGCAGTTCTGAGTAAGTTTCCTGGAAGAACTGTACAAGGTCCATCCCGTCTTGAAATGCGCTATGCACCGTAGCCGCCGAATCCGATCTACTTTGCGACACGTGAACATCAAGCGAATCTGCATCCAGCATGTTTACTTGTGAAGGGAGACGTGAAAGTGCATCGGCAACAACATTAGATTTCCCTGGTTTGTAAATCAACTCAGTTGTATTCCTCGATACGTGCCTTCCATCTTTTCAATTTCACTTTGTCTTCACTGATCATCAACCTCTTACATATTCCATGTTGATGATCAGTGAAGATTTTGATACACCCAGCACCATAAAGGTATGACCGCAAATTATCTAATGCCCAGACTATCGCTAACATTTCCTTTCCATTGGTAGCATAGCTTTCTTCTGTTTTGGTTAGGGACCTCAAGATATGTGCAACCGGTTTATCACCCCTTCCATCTTGAATTTGAGACAAGACAGCGCCCAATGCATATTCAGAGCGTCGGTAGTCAAATGGAAAGGTTTATGAAAATCCGGGAAAGCTAAAACTTCAGATGACGAAAAGAAGAGTTTTTAATTCTTCGAACGCTTTTAATCCGAAATCATTCAGTTCTATAAGTATTTTCTTTGATTATTTCGGAATTTAACCCTCGCGTAAGGTTGGTAAGAGGCTATAACGTATCCCAAAAATACCACTTGAGTTGACAGGAAATGCGTTTTTTCAAGGTTAACCCTTAGACCTGTATTCCGAAATATTTCCAAAACTTCGCGCAAATATCCCCAGTGACTCTCATAGCTGTCGCTAAAGATTATATCGTCTATGTAGACATAACACGTTTTGCCCAATAAGTGGTCGAAGCACATCATCGATCATGCGTTGGAAAATAGTTGGGGCGTTCCTTAAAACAAAGGGCATTCGCGTAAACTCGTACTTGCCATTGAGGGTGGAAAGAGCTGTTTTTGTTATGTCCGATTCTTTTATTAACACCTGGTGGAACTCTGAGGTCAGATCAAGTGTTGTAAAGTACTAAACTGGCCAGAATTGAAGTAATATCTGGTATTGGGTATGTATCTCGTATTGTCACTGCATTAAGGCGCTTGAAACCAATCACCATACGATACCGTCTCTCACCATTGGGTTTTGGTTTTTTGGGTACTACCCAGACTGGCGAATTGTACGGGCTTTTGGATGGTCTTATTATTCCCTGGTTGGCGAGCTCAGTTACCTGCCATTCCACCTCTTCTCGCATATGGACCGGGTAGGGGTTTTTGCAAAGACGGCCAGGCACATGCACAAGGGTTCATGTTACCTATAACGTACGTTTAATTTTCTCCCTTTTATTTTTTTATGTTTTCTTTTATCTTATACAGTTTACTAGCCACTTACAGCCTTAAGCTGACGGTGGGTTTTCTTAACTAAAATGCCACTTGCAAGCCCGAAGCTGCCACAGTGGTTATCTCTTAAAACTAAAATGCCACTTGCAAGCCCGAAGCTGCCACAGTGGTTATCGCTTAAAACTAAATAGACCACCTTCGTCTGCGAAAAGCACGCGCTAGCAAGCTCAATGCTTTGTATTGGCTGCATAATTTTGGTTATTAGTGCAATTTTTAATTTAATTACTTGGTTGAGATAATTGGACAACAGGGAGTTGAACCCCGACACTTGTGTGCCCCCCCATCTTTCGCTGCCAGTTTCCACCTTTTAGTTATACGAGGTTTTTACTTGGTTATTACTTAGCCTTAGAACGGGGAGTTGAACCCAGACATCACACATTATAGTGTTCTGCCCACCCAAAATTTGTCATCAGCTTTTTCATTTTGTTATTTGAAAATTGCACATATAGGTTACTTATTTATCTATTTTTATACCTTTGCAAAAAAGGTATATTAATTTTGGTCAGAAGTTTGCAACGCATAGAAGGAAGCATCTCCGACTATATAAAGTATATATATTCTTGATCAGCACGATAAGCTGAGTTCATTTAGCCCTGTCCGTCTGTCCGTATGTCCGTCTGTCCGTCTGTCTGTCTGTCCGTCTGTCCGTCCGTCCGTCTGTCCGTCCGTCCGTCTGTCCGTCTGTCTGGATCAACGCAATCTCTTCCGAGACGCTTAAAGCTACAGAGCTGAAATTTTGCACCAAGACTTCTTTTTGCTGCAGGCATTGTATATCTCGGAATCATCCCGATCGGATGACTATATCATATAGCTCCCATAGGAACGATCGGTCGTGAATAAGCTTTAACCTCAATAACTTTGTTGTTTTC
This sequence comes from Drosophila neocordata, assembly GCA_018903615.1. Taxonomy (NCBI): domain Eukaryota; kingdom Metazoa; phylum Arthropoda; class Insecta; order Diptera; family Drosophilidae; genus Drosophila; species Drosophila neocordata. The sequence goes on from JAEIGI010000090.1 coordinate 103,728, forward strand.
CAACGAAATATCACGAAAGCCGGTATTTGTGAGTTTTATATACTTCTTAACATATCCACCAAGTTTTATGAAAATCGGTTGACTATATCATATAGCTCCCATAGGAACGATCGGTCTTGAAAATGGATTTCGTGCTATAACTTGGTTTATTTAAAAGCGATTATCACCAAATTTGATATTTATGAATTTTATATACTTTCTATCATATCTGGCAAGTTTTATCAGAATCGGGGCACTATATCATATAGCTCCTATAGGAACAATCGGACCAAAAAAAAATTTTTTTTACTTGTAAGTTTTTTTCTTGGAGCCACGGGCATGATTAGCTTTATATACTTTCTTATGATTTTGGTTTATTATTATTATTATTATTATTATTTATATGTAATTGAAAAAGACAGTTTGCAAAGGTAGCCTATCCTTCTAGTTTTCTTTGATATAGCCATAAGACAGGGAGTTGAACCCCGACATCACACATCATAGTGATCTGTCCCCCCAAAATTTGTCGCCGGCTTTTTCTAATTCACTCGTTTCATTTTGCACAAGGGCAATTTGTTTTTTTTTTTTAAATTTTGACTTCATTCATCAGTTATATTTTGTTATTACGCGCACTTTACACAAAACGAAGGGGTCCAGTTTCCAGTTAAGGAAACATTTTCCACAGGACACGATTCCAGTGGATGTTTCCTATTTTAATCCTTACTTTACACTTTATAATAATCACAAACCAGGAATTCAAGGAAAACGTTTTAAGAATCTATTTTAGAGTAATTTAGTTGTGAATTGTTTGACTACTCGACTATAACTGCCTGTTCTCCTAGCTGGGAGGCAGCTCGTTGACTCTACGTTGTGACAGCTCGTTCCGTGTTAACTCCTATGTTAACTTATATACATAACATTATCCAAATCGATATCCATATCTATATCCAAATCGATTTCCATATCGATTTCTATATAGTTATCCATATAGATATCCATATAGCTATTCCACATCGATACACATATCGATATCCATATCGATATCCATATCGATATCAAAATCGATATCCATATCGATATCAAAATCGCTATCCATATCGATATCAAAATCGATATCCATATGGATATCCATCTCGATATCCATATCGATATCCATATCGATATCCATATCGATATCCATATCGATATCCATATCGATATCCATATCGATATCCATATCGATATCCATATCGATATCCATATCGATATCCAAATCGATATCCATATCGATATCCATATCGATATCCATATCGATATCCATATCGTCCTCCATCTCGATATCCATATCGATATCCATAGCGATATCCATATCGATTTACATATCCATATCGATATCCATATTGATATCCATATCGATATCCATATCGATATCCATATCGATATCCATATCGATATCCATATCGATATCCATATCGATATCCATATCGATATCCATATCGATATCCATATCGACATCCATGTCGATATCCATATCGATATCCATAGCGATATCCATATCGATTTACATATCCATATCGATATCCATATTGATATCCATATCGATATCCATATCGATATCCATATCGATATCCATATCGATATCCATATCGATATCCATATCGATATCCATATCGATATCCATATTGATATACATATCGATAACCAAATCGATATCCATATCGATATCCATATCGATATCCATATCGATATCCATATCGATATCCATATCGATATCCATATCGATATCCATATCGATATCCATATCGATATCCATATCGATATCCACATCGATATCCATATCGATATCCATATCGATATCCATATCGATATCCATATCGATATCCATATCGATATCCATATCGATATCCATATTGATGTTCTTATCGATATTTATATCGATATCCATATCGATATCAATATCGATATCCATATCAATATCGATATCCATATCAATATCGATATCCATATCGATATCCATATCGATATCCATATAGATATCCATATCGATATCCATATCGATATCCATATCGATATCCATATCGATATCCATATCGATATCCATATCGATAACCATATCGATATACATATCGATATCGATATCGATATCCATATCGATATCCATATCGATATCCATATCGATATCCATATCGATATCCATATCGATATCCATATCGATATCCATATCGATATCCATATCGATATCCATATCGATATCCATATCGATATCCATATCGATATCCATATCGATATCCCTATCGATATCCATATCGATATCCATATCGATATCCATATCGATATCCATATCGATATCCATATCGATATCCATCTCGATATCCATATCGATATCCATATCGATATCCATATCGATATCCATATCGATATCCATATCGATATCCATATCGATATCCATATCGATATCCATATCGATATCCATATCGATATGCATATCGAAATCCATATCGATATCCATATCAATAGCCATCTCAATATCCAAATCGATTTCCATAGCGATATCCATCTAGATATCCAAATCGATGTGCGATATCCATATCAATATCCATATCGATATCCATATCGATATCCATATCGATATCCATATCGATATCCATATCGATATCCCTATCGATATCCCTATCGATATCCCTATCGATATCCATATCGATATCCATATCGATATCCATATCGATATCCATATCGATATCCATATCGATATCCATATCGATATCCATATCGATATCCATATCGATATCCATATCGATATCCATATCGATACCCACATATCGATATCCATATCGATATCCATAATCGATATCCATATCGATATCATATCGATATCCCACATCGGAATCTATCCATATCGATATCCATAACGATATCCATATCGATATCCATATCGATATCCATATCGATATCCAAATCGATATTCAAATCGATATCCAAATCGGTATCCATATTGATATCCATATCGATATCCATATCGGTATCCAAATCGATATGCATATCGATATCCATATCGATATCCAAATCGATATCCATATCGATATCCATTATCGATATCCATGTCGATATCCAAATCGATATCATATCGATATCCATATCGATATCCACATAGATGTCCATATCGATAGTAAATATTGATCCCTATCGATGGCGTGTCAATATCGATATCCATATCGCATATCCACATCGATATCTATATCGATATCCATGTCGTACTATCCTTATCGATATGCATATCGATATCCATATCGATATCCATATCGATTATCCCAAATCGATATCCATATCGATATCCATATCGATATCCATATCGGTATCCATATCGATATCCATATCGATATCCCTATATCGATATTCATATCGATATCCATATCGATATCCATATCGATATCCATATCGATATCCGATATCCATATCGAAATCTATCGATATCCATATCGATATCCAAATCGATATCCAAATCGATATCCATATCGATATCCATATCGATATCCATATCGATATCCATATCGATATCCATATCGATATCCATATCGATATCCATAATATCGATATACATATCGATATCCATATCGATATCCTATCGATATCCATATCGATATCCATATCGATATCCATATCGATATCCATATCGATATCCATATCGATATCCATATCCGATATCCATATCGATATCCATATCGATATCCATATCGATATCCATATCGATATCCATATCGATATCCATATCGATATCCATATCGATATTATCCCATATGAAATATCGATACTCGCAATCGATATCCATATCGATATCCATATCGATATCCATATCGATATCCCATATCGATATCCATCGCATCGATATCCATATCGATATCCATATCGATATCCATATCAATATCCATATCGCTATATCGATACTCCATATCGATATCCATATCGAGTATCCATATCGATATCCATATCGATATCCATATCGATATTATCCATATCGATATCCAGTTATGGAAACATTTTCCACAGGACACGATTCCAGTGATGTTTCCTATTTTAATCCTTATCATATCCACTTCGATATAATAATCACAAACCAGGAATTCAAGGAAAACGTTTTAAGATCTATTTTAGCGATATTTAGTTGTGATATTGTTTATCGACTACTCGGATCTATAACTGCTCGTTCTCCTAGCTGGAGGCAGCTCGTTATCTCATATCGTTGTGACAGCTCGTATCCGTATCGATAACTCCTATGTTAACTGATATCCATAACAATATCCATATCGATATCCATATCGATATCCATATCGATATCCATATCGATTTCTATATAGTTATCCATATAGATATCCATATAGCTATTCCACATCGATACACATATCGATATCCATATCGATATCCATATCGATATCAAAATCGATATCCATATCGATATCAAAATCGCTATCCATATCGATATCAAAATCGATATCCATATCGATATCCATCTCGATATCCATATCGATATCCATATCGATATCCATATCGATATCCATATCGATATCCATATCGATATCCATATCGATATCCATATCGATATCCATATCGATATCCATATCGATATCCATATCGATATCCATATCGATATCCATATCGATATCCATATCGATATCCATATCGATATCCATCTCGATATCCATATCGATATCCATATCGATATCCATATCGATATCCATATCGATATCCATATCGATTTCCACATCGATATCCATATTGATATACATATCGGTAACCAAATCGACATCCATATCGATATCAATATCAATATCCATATCGATATCCATATCGATATCCATATCGATATCCATATCGATATCCATATCGATATCCATATCGATATCCATATCGTCCTCCATCTCGATATCCATATCGATATCCATAGCGATATCCATATCGATTTACATATCGATATCCATATCGCTTTCCACATCGATATCCATATTGATATACATATCGGTAATCAAATCGATATCCATATCGATATCCATATCAATATCCATATCGATATCCATATCGATATCCATATCGATATCCATATCGATATCCATATCGATATCCATATCGATATCCATATCGATATCCATATCGATATCCATATCGATATCCATATCGATATCCATATTGATATACATATCGGTAACCAAATCGATATCCATATCGATATCCATATCGATATATATCGATATCCATATCCACATCGATATCCATATCGATATGCATATCGATATCCATATCGAAATGCATATCGATATCTACATCGATATCCATATCAATATCCATATCGATATATATCGATATCCATATCCACATCGATATCCATATAGATATGTATATCGATATCCATATTGATGTTCTTATCGATATTTATATCGATATCCATATCGATATCAATATCGATATCCATATCAATATCGATATCCATATCAATATCGATATCCATATCGATATCCATATCGATATCCATATACATATCCCTCTCGATATACATATCGATATACATATCTATATACATATCGATATCCACATCGATATCCATATCGATAACCATTTCCATATCGATATACATATCGATATACGATATACATATCGATATCCATATCGATATCCACATCGATAACCATATCCATATCCATATCGACATACATATTGATATCGATATCCATTTCGATATCCATATCCATATCGATATCCATATCGATATCCATATCGATATCCATATCGATATCCATATCGATATCCATATCGATATACATATCGATATCCCTATCGATATCCATATCGATATCCATATCGATATCCATATCGATATCCATATCGATATCCATATCGATATCCATCTCGATATCCATATCGATATCCATATCGATATCCATATCGATATACATATGGATATCCAAATCGATATCCATATTGATGTCCACATAGATATCCATATAGATATCCATACCGCTATGCATATCGAAATCCACATCGATATCCTTATCAATAGCCATCTCAATATCCAAATCGACTTCCATAGCGATATCCATCTAGATATCCAAATCGATGTGCATATCCATATCAATATCCATATCGATATCCACATCGATATCCATATCGATATCCATATCGATATCGATATCCATATCGATATCCCTATCGATATCCCTATCGATATCCCTATCGATATGCATATTGATATCCATATCGATATCCATATCGATATCCATATCGATATCCATATCGATATCCATATCGATAACCATGTCCATATCAATATCGATATACATATTGTTCACGCCAGAAAAGGGTGAACAGCGGAAGAGGAGCGTGGTTGAAACAGAGGGGCGAATTGGAAGGAGGACGGCCACACTGAAGATAATATGACAGGTGGATGGAAAGCTCCATAGGAGCAGTTAGTCCGATTTTCATCTTGAAATCGTACTCACGCCCCCCACGTTCCACAAGTATTCTATTTTTTCCAACTTAAACATTATTGTATTGCCAACATATAGTGGCCACCATATACACATTGTTATTTTTACTATCGGTTAATAAAACTGTGCTGTGTTTAAATCGAAGTTTACGCGTTCGGTCAAATTCACACTCTTTGGAATTTGGAATTCTCTGCCACCCTATAAATATTGGTCCTTCGAGCCGGATATCCTTCCTCTCGACCCCAGCATCGCATCGGTGGAGAATCTGATAAGTAGAAAAACTTATAGTTCCAATATATCAATCAGCACACGCATACATACTTACCTGCAGTGAAAAGTTTCCCGCTTTTTTCCATAGCGACTTTTCACTCTAATTTGTATGTACATTCCATGTAATTGTGTCCCGGGCCCTCATCTATCCTGGTGTGATCGCTTATCCTAGCCATCTACTCCATATTATTGCATCATTTCCTATAAAATTTGCATAAAAAATGTACATACATATATACCACATAGATTCAAATACATATGCACATACAATTTACATATATTTCCACATACATACATCTATATCACATCACATATCTACATCTACATACACATCCAAATACATCTATATTACATACATATATACACATACCGGCGATCGTGAGTTCAAGTACAAAGTGCAATTAATTTCTGTGTATCTATAAAATCAAATCAAACTTACCGATCATAATTGTTTGCCGGCTCCAAAGCATTGTTCCGCCGCTATAAGAACCAAGTTAATTTTATTTAAAATTAAAAAATTATTCGAAAGAAATCCCATAGCAGTCAGAGTTGTAGAGTGACCATTACTGTGTAACTTAAGCACAGTGAATTTTTAATGAGAATTAATAAAATAAAAAAGGAGAAATTAATAAAAAAATTTAATTAATTAAATTAAAATATTTTTTCCACTTTTCGAAAAAAAATTATTTAATCCAAAATAAAAATATTTGCCACATTTTAAAAATTATTTAATCCAAAAATCCAGTTAAGGAAACATTTTCCACAGGACACGATTCCAGTGGATGTTTCCTATTTTAATCCTTACTTTACACTTTATAATAATCACAAACCAGGAATTCAAGGAAAACGTTTTAAGAATCTATTTTAGAGTAATTTAGTTGTGAATTGTTTGACTACTCGACTATAACTGCCTGTTCTCCTAGCTGGGAGGCAGCTCGTTGACTCTACGTTGTGACAGCTCGTTCCGTGTTAACTCCTATGTTAACTTATATACATAACATTATCCAAATCGATATCCATATCTATATCCAAATCGATTTCCATATCGATTTCTATATAGTTATCCATATAGATATCCATATAGCTATTCCACATCGATACACATATCGATATCCATATCGATATCCATATCGATATCAAAATCGATATCCATATCGATATCAAAATCGCTATCCATATCGATATCAAAATCGATATCCATATGGATATCCATCTCGATATCCATATCGATATCCATATCGATATCCATATCGATATCCATATCGATATCCATATCGATATCCATATCGATATCCATATCGATATCCATATCGATATCCATATCGATATCCAAATCGATATCCATATCGATATCCATATCGATATCCATATCGTCCTCCATCTCGATATCCATATCGATATCCATAGCGATATCCATATCGATTTACATATCGATATCCATATCGCTTTCCACATCGATATCCATATTGATATACATATCGGTAACCAAATCGATATCCATATCGATATCAATATCAATATCCATATCGATATCCATATCGATATACATATCGGTATACATATCGATATCCATATCTAAATTTATATCGATATCCATATCGATATCCATATCGATATCCATATCGATATCCATATCGATATCCATATCGATATCCATATCGTCCTCCATCTCGATATCCATATCGATATCCATAGCGATATCCATATCGATTTACATATCGATATCCATATCGCTTTCCACATCGATATCCATATTGATATACATATCGGTAATCAAATCGATATCCATATCGATATCCATATCAATATCCATATCGATATCCATATCGATATCCATATCGATATCCATATCGATATCCATATCGATATCCATATCGATATCCATATCGATATCCATATCGATATCCATATCGATATCCATATCGATATCCATATTGATATACATATCGGTAACCAAATCGATATCCATATCGATATCCATATCGATATATATCGATATCCATATCCACATCGATATCCATATCGATATGCATATCGATATCCATATCGAAATGCATATCGATATCTACATCGATATCCATATCGATATCCATATCGATATATATCGATATCCATATCCACATCGATATCCATATAGATATGTATATCGATATCCATATTGATGTTCTTATCGATATTTATATCGATATCCATATCGATATCAATATCGATATCCATATCAATATCGATATCCATATCAATATCGATATCCATATCGATATCCATATCGATATCCATATACATATCCCTCTCGATATACATATCGATATACATATCTATATACATATCGATATCCACATCGATATCCATATCGATAACCATTTCCATATCGATATACATATCGATATACGATATACATATCGATATCCATATCGATATCCACATCGATAACCATATCCATATCCATATCGACATACATATTGATATCGATATCCATTTCGATATCCATATCCATATCCATATCGATATCCATATCGATATCCATATCGATATCCATATCGATATCCATATCGATATCCATATCGATATCCATATCGATATACATATCGATATCCCTATCGATATCCATATCGATATCCATATCGATATCCATATCGATATCCATATCGATATCCATCTCGATATCCATATCGATATCCATATCGATATCCATATCGATATACATATGGATATCCAAATCGATATCCATATTGATGTCCACATAGATATCCATATAGATATCCATACCGCTATGCATATCGAAATCCACATCGATATCCTTATCAATAGCCATCTCAATATCCAAATCGACTTCCATAGCGATATCCATCTAGATATCCAAATCGATGTGCATATCCATATCAATATCCATATCGATATCCACATCGATATCCATATCGATATCGATATCCATATCGATATCCCTATCGATATCCCTATCGATATGCATATCGATATCCATATCGATATCCATATCGATATCCATATCGATATCCATATCGATATCCATATCGATAACCATGTCCATATCAATATCGATATACATATTGTTCACGCCAGAAAAGGGTGAACAGCGGAAGAGGAGCGTGGTTGAAACAGAGGGGCGAATTGGAAGGAGGACGGCCACACTGAAGATAATATGACAGGTGGATGGAAAGCTCCATAGGAGCAGTTAGTCCGATTTTCATCTTGAAATCGTACTCACGCCCCCACGTTCCACAAGTATTCTATTTTTTCCAACTTAAACATTATTGTATTGCCAACATATAGTGGCCACCATATACACATTGTTATTTTTACTATCGGTTAATAAAACTGTGCTGTGTTTAAATCGAAGTTTACGCGTTCGGTCAAATTCACTCTCTTTGGAATTTGGAATTCTCTGCCACCCTATAAATATTGGTCCTTCGAGCCGGATATCCTTCCTCTCGACCCCAGCATCGCATCGGTGGAGAATCTGATAAGTAGAAAAACTTATAGTTCCAATATATCAATCAGCACACGCATACATACTTACCTGCAGTGAAAAGTTTCCCGCTTTTTTTCCATAGCGACTTTTCACTCTAATTTGTATGTACATTCCATGTAATTGTGTCCCGGGCCCTCATCTATCCTGGTGTGATCGCTTATCCTAGCCATCTACTCCATATTATTGCATCATTTCCTATAAAATTTGCATAAAAAATGTACATACATATATACCACATAGATTCAAATACATATGCACATACAATTTACATATATTTCCACATACATACATCTATATCACATCACATATCTACATCTACATACACATCCAAATACATCTATATTACATACATATATACACATACCGGCGATCGTGAGTTCAAGTACAAAGTGCAATTAATTTCTGTGTATCTATAAAATCAAATCAAACTTACCGATCATAATTGTTTGCCGGCTCCAAAGCATTGTTCCGCCGCTATAAGAACCAAGTTAATTTTATTTAAAATTAAAAATTATTCGAAAGAAATCCCATAGCAGTCAGAGTTGTAGAGTGACCATTACTGTGTAACTTAAGCACAGTGAATTTTTAATGAGAATTAATAAAATAAAAAGGAGAAATTAATAAAAAAATTTAATTAATTAAATTAAAATATTTTTTCCACTTTTCGAAAAAAATTATTTAATCCAAAATAAAAATATTTGCCACATTTTAAAAATTATTTAATCCAAAATAGGTATTTCCACATTTAAAAAAAAACATTAAATTAAACAAAAAAATATATATATTTTTTCGCAATCAAAAAAAATTTACAATTTCGAAAATTTTAAAATAAATCCGAGGGCCGCTCGAGTAGTTACGGCATTTGTGTGTGCGTTACAAAATTATTAATAAAAAAAAAAAAAAAGCGTGACAAAATATTGCTTAGAGATCAGCCAACGTTCCCAATAATTAGTCACGACTCACAAAAGTTCCTCCCAAGTCCAATTAATTCTCCATTAATTCTCATTATTTTTTCTTCCTATTCTGATATATCACACAATCAGTTTAATTTAATAAAATATTCTTATTTATTTATTTATTGATTTTATCCGTTTTTGATATATCTTGACGGCATCCAATCCACCCCATACAGTCCACTCGGGTCAGATTCCTTGACCACACGATATGCTTCCATTCCGATCATGCCCATTGATCCTGCTAAAAGCAGCCACAAATCCGATCATCTCGCATTGTCTCAAACCAAGGTCCTCTGGAGCAGAATCGAGTCCGAGTACATGGCATGTACCAGAGCCCTTACGGCTGATGGGAGCGATGAGAGCCGCGCCGATCTAATGACCGTTAAGTCAAAATATGAATACGCATACATGGTGTATGTTCGGTGCGGCACAAGTTTGGGAGAACGTATTGAACAAGTTCAGTCGTCTGAAGCAACTTCCGTGCCCCAAAACGTCCAGGTCTCTCGCGAACACCACGCACAGCCAGGCTACCGTGTGCCTCCGTGTGAGGTTGACGTGTTCACGGGAGATTACAATCAATGGCCCACGTTCCGTGATCTCTTTACGGCCATGTACATAAACAACCCGCCAGTGGAAAAACTGTACCATCTCGTTTCAAAAACGCGCGGCGAGGCAAAGGCGATCGTGTTGAGCTCACCCCTCACTAATGAGGGCTTCCAAGCGGCTTGGAAAAACTTGCAGGCCCGTTTTGAAAACAAAAGGCAGCTCGTGGCCAATCAGACCAAGATACTCTTCAACCTCCCTACGGTTGTCCATGAGGTCAACGCTCAGGAGTCAGCACTGACAATTGGGATGTCGTCCTGGTGGTACTTTGCACCTCTAAATTGCCAACACCACTATTGACTTATGGGAACAGTCCATCCCCAACAAAACAGCTCTTTCTTCTTCCCAATGCAGTTCGCAGACTGGCGCCGCAAGCTAAATTTCAGGCGCTGAACACTCAAGTCCGTGTCAATCAGGTCTGTGCGGCAGAGAGAACCATCCGATTCGCTTCTGTCCAAAATTTACATCCATGCCCGTCCAAGATCGATCGGCTGTAATCAAGCAACAGAAGTTGTGCCTAAATTGTTTTGCACGCGGCCATCAACTACGGGAATGCCCCAGCGCCCATAGCTGCCACATCTGTAAAGAACGTCATCACACGTTGCTAATCGCGTCCCCACCTCCGCGGTGGCGACACCCAATGCGTAGCCACCGACGACCTCCGTAAACTCAGATTCAGTTGAACGACCCACATCCAGTCAGAACATCCAGAATTTCATTGTTTCCACCCCACGTAAAGGCCTACTAGGCACCGCCATGGTGACCATACGACACTTGGGCGCTAACTGCCTTGTGCGCGCTTTAATTGACACCGGGTCTGAAGGAACATTTCTATCCGAAAGAATGTTCAACCTGGTGAGACATCCGTTCCGTCTCATTAACGCCCAGATAAGCGGCATTTCCAATTGTGTGGCCACCAGTGTCCAGAAGCTATGTCAGTTTCAGCTCGTGTCTTTCAGAGATCCCTCTCGGCACGTGGAAACCACAGCCTTTGTCCTGCCAAACCTAGCCGGAGCGCTACACTCCGGTTCGTTTCCCAAGGAGGTGGCCGGTAACCTCAACGAGCTTCCTTTGTCAGATCCGCTATTCCATAGACGCTCCCCCATTAACATGGTGATCGGCTTGGATCTTTTACCCCATATTTTGGGAGAGCGGATTAAAAAGGACATCTGCGGCTCCCTCTTCGGCCTGGAAACTATCTTCGGCTGGGTTCTCTGCGGGCCCATGGCAAAATCATCCGGTGCGCCCAGCCATATTTTTGTCACTGAGACATCCGTCGCACCCACCAATTCCAACTGGCATCTTCCAGCAAGACAAAGAAATCACGGCACACATGAACTCTCCCGCCCTGTTAAGGATCCAAGAAGCAACAATCACCCCAGATCCATCACCAAAGGCTCCTTCCAGGGTCCTGCAGCATCTTGGCGCTCCAGAACGTTGCCGCTCCCCATCCCTGTCAGTCCACCCGGGCTATTGCAATTTGTTGCAAGGGGGGCGGTATGTTCACGCCAGAAAAAGGTGAACATCGGAAGAGGAGCGCGGTTAAAACAGAGGGGCGAATTGGAAGGAGGACGGCCACACTGAAGATAATACGGCAGGTGGATGGAAAGCTCCATAGAAGCAGTTAGAGTCCGTATTCCAAGTATTCTAGTTTGCTAACGTAAACCTTATTGTATTCCCAACATAAAGTGGCCACCATATACACATTATTATTTTTTACTATCGGTTAATAAAACTTGTGCTGTGTTTTAAATCGAAGTTCACGCGAACGGTTTAATTATTAATATTGGAAGAGTTTATAAGTTGTCTACCTATTGGAATACTCTGCCCCCACAAACACATATCGATATCCATATTGATATCCATATCGATCCATATCGATATCCATATCGACATCCAAGGTGATATCCATATTGATATCCATATAGTTATCCAAATAGATATCCACATCGCTATCCATATCGAAATCCACATCGATATCCAGATCGATATCTATATGGATATCCATATTGATTACTATATCGAATACTATCTCGATTACTATATCGATATTCATATCTATATCTATATAGATTATATTATCCAAATCGCCAGCCATATCGAAATCCACATTGATATCCATATCGGTATCCATATCGATATCCATATCGATATCCATATCGATAACCATGTCCATATCAATATCGATATACATATTGTTCACGCCAGAAAAGGGTGAACAGCGGAAGAGGAGCGTGGTTGAAACAGAGGGGCGAATTGGAAGGAGGACGGCCACACTGAAGATAATATGACAGGTGGATGGAAAGCTCCATAGGAGCAGTTAGTCCGATTTTCATCTTGAAATCGTACTCACGCCCCCACGTTCCACAAGTATTCTATTTTTTCCAACTTAAACATTATTGTATTGCCAACATATAGTGGCCACCATATACACATTGTTATTTTTACTATCGGTTAATAAAACTGTGCTGTGTTTAAATCGAAGTTTACGCGTTCGGTCAAATTCACACTCTTTGGAATTTGGAATTCTCTGCCACCCTATAAATATTGGTCCTTCGAGCCGGATATCCTTCCTCTCGACCCCAGCATCGCATCGGTGGAGAATCTGATAAGTAGAAAAACTTATAGTTCCAATATATCAATCAGCACACGCATACATACTTACCTGCAGTGAAAAGTTTCCCGCTTTTTATACCCTGTACCCATAGGGTAAAAGGGTATATTAAAGTCGCTAAAATGTATGTAACAGGCAGAAGGAAGCATTTCCGACCCCATAAAGTATATATATTCTTGATCAGCATCAATAGCCGAGTCGATTGAGACATGTCCGTCTGTCCGTCTGTCCGTCTGTCCGTCCGTCCGTCCGTCTGTCCGTCCGTCCGTCCGTATGAACACGTGGATCTCAGAGACTACAAGAGCTAGAGCAACCAAATTTGGTGTCAACATTCGTGTAGTGTCTACGCAGATCAAGTTTGTTTCAAATTTTTGCCACGCCCACTTCCGCCCCCGCAATTTAGGAAAAACTAATAACTAGTGTTATATTAAAGGTGGCGTATTCTTATTTGGCACACCCAATAATATGGCCAAAAGGTATCAGCTGACCAAATTTGGTTGCAATCGGACAAGAAATATGGGAGATATATCTATATACATTTTGTACTGAAATGCCCAGTGCGACATTGCGTAGTAAGTGTGAGCGAGATAGCATGCGTTCGTTGCTGCCGCTTGTGAGGAAAATTTTAGTTTGAATTAATGGCGAATTCGAAGGAGTTTGCTTTTATAAAGTTCCCTTAATTGGTACAGGGTATATTCAAAGTCGGCAGGGACGACTTGCTTGCTTCATTTTCCATAGCGACTTTTCACTCTAATTTGTATGTACATTCCATGTAATTGTGTCCCGGGCCCTCATCTATCCTGGTGTGATCGCTTATCCTAGCCATCTACTCCATATTATTGCATCATTTCCTATAAAATTTGCATAAAAAATGTACATACATATATACCACATAGATTCAAATACATATGCACATACAATTTACATATATTTCCACATACATACATCTATATCACATCACATATCTACATCTACATACACATCCAAATACATCTATATTACATACATATATACACATACCGGCGATCGTGAGTTCAAGTACAAAGTGCAATTAATTTCTGTGTATCTATAAAATCAAATCAAACTTACCGATCATAATTGTTTGCCGGCTCCAAAGCATTGTTCCGCCGCTATAAGAACCAAGTTAATTTTATTTAAAATTAAAAATTATTCGAAAGAAATCCCATAGCAGTCAGAGTTGTAGAGTGACCATTACTGTGTAACTTAAGCACAGTGAATTTTTAATGAGAATTAATAAAATAAAAGGAGAAATTAATAAAAAAATTTAATTAATTAAATTAAAATATTTTTTTCCACTTTTCGAAAAAAAATTATTTAATCCAAAATAAAAATATTTGCCACATTTTAAAAATTATTTAATCCAAAATAGGTATTTCCACATTTAAAAAAAACATTAAATTAAACAAAAAAAATATATATATTTTTTTCGCAATCAAAAAAAATTTACAATTTCGAAAATTTTAAAATAAATCCGAGGGCCGCTCGAGTAGTTACGGCATTTGTGTGTGCGTTACAAAATTATTAATAAAAAAAAAACAAAAAAGCGTGACAAAATATTGCTTAGAGATCAGCCAACGTTCCCAATAATTAGTCACGACTCACAAAAGTTCCTCCCAAGTCCAATTAATTCTCCATTAATTCTCATTATTTTTTCTTCCTATTCTGATATATCACACAATCAGTTTAATTTAATAAAATATTCTTATTTATTTATTTATTGATTCTATCCGTTTTTGATATATCTTGACGGCATCCAATCCACCCCATACAGTCCACTCGGGTCAGATTCCTTGACCACACGATATGCTTCCATTCCGATCATGCCCATTGATCCTGCTAAAAGCAGCAACAAATCCGATCATCTCGCATTGTCTCAAACCAAGGTCCTCTGGAGCAGAATCGAGTCCGAGTACATGGCATGTACCAGAGCCCTTACGGCTGATGGGAGCGATGAGAGCCGCGCCGATCTAATGACCATTAAGTCAAAATATGAATACGCATACATGGTGTATGTTCGGTGCGGCACAAGTTTGGGAGAACGTATTGAACAAGTTCAGTCGTCTGAAGCAACTTCCGTGCCCCAAAACGTCCAGGTCTCTCGCGAACACCACGCACAGCCAGGCTACCGTGTGCCTCCGTGTGAGGTTGACGTGTTCACGGGAGATTACAATCAATGGCCCACGTTCCGTGATCTCTTTACGGCCATGTACATAAACAACCCGCCAGTGGAAAAACTGTACCATCTCGTTTCAAAAACGCGCGGCGAGGCAAAGGCGATCGTGTTGAGCTCACCCCCTCACTAATGAGGGCTTCCAAGCGGCTTGGAAAAACTTGCAGGCCCGTTTTGAAAACAAAAGGCAGCTCGTGGCCAATCAGACCAAGATACTCTTCAACCTCCCTACGGTTGTCCATGAGGTCAACGCTCAGGAGTCAGCACTGACAATTGGGATGTCGTCCTGGTGGTAGTTTGCACCTCTAAATTGCCAACACCACTATTGACTTATGGGAACAGTCCATCCCCAACAAAACAGCTCTTTCTTCTTCCCAATGCAGTTC
Organism: Drosophila neocordata; assembly: GCA_018903615.1. NCBI lineage: Eukaryota > Metazoa > Arthropoda > Insecta > Diptera > Drosophilidae > Drosophila > Drosophila neocordata. The sequence goes on from JAEIGI010000090.1 coordinate 120,666, forward strand.
GCAGACTGGCGCCGCAAGCTAAATTTCAGGCGCTGAACACTCAAGTCCGTGTCAATCAGGTCTGTGCGGCAGAGAGAACCATCCGATTCGCTTCTGTCCAAAATTTACATCCATGCCCGTCCAAGATCGATCGGCTGTAATCAAGCAACAGAAGTTGTGCCTAAATTGTTTTGCACGCGGCCATCAACTACGGGAATGCCCCAGCGCCCATAGCTGCCACATCTGTAAAGAACGTCATCACACGTTGCTAATCGCGTCCCCACCTCCGCGGTGGCGACACCCAATGCGTAGCCACCGACGACCTCCGTAAACTCAGATTCAGTTGAACGACCCACATCCAGTCAGAACATCCAGAATTTCATTGTTTCCACCCCACGTAAAGGCCTACTAGGCACCGCCATGGTGACCATACGACACTTGGGCGCTAACTGCCTTGTGCGCGCTTTAATTGACACCGGGTCTAAAGGAACATTTCTATTCGAAAGAATGTTCAACCTGGTGAGACATCCGTTCCGTCTCATTAACGCCCAGATAAGCGGCATTTCCAATTGTGTGGCCACCAGTGTCCTGAAGCTATGTCAGTTTCAGCTCGTGTCTTTCAGAGATCCCTCTCGGCACGTGGAAACCACAGCCTTTGTCCTGCCAAACCTAGCCGGAGCGCTACACTCCGGTTCGTTTCCCAAGGAGGTGGCCGGTAACCTCAACGAGCTTCCTTTGGCAGATCCGCTATTCCATAGACGCTCCCCCATTAACATGGTGATCGGCTTGGATCTTTTACCCCATATTTTGGGAGAGCGGATTAAAAAGGACATCTGCGGCTCCCTCTTCGGCCTGGAAACTATCTTCGGCTGGGTTCTCTGCGGGCCCATGGCAAAATCATCCGGTGCGCCCAGCCATATTTTTGTCACTGAGACATCCGTCGCACCCACCAATTCCAACTGGCATCTTCCAGCAAGACAAAGAAATCACGGCACACATGAACTCTCCCGCCCTGTTAAGGATCCAAGAAGCAACAATCACCCCAGATCCATCACCAAAGGCTCCTTCCAGGGTCCTGCAGCATCTTGGCGCTCCAGAACGTTGCCGCTCCCCATCCCTGTCAGTCCACCCGGGCTATTGCAATTTGTTGCAAGGGGGGCGGTATGTTGACGCCAGAAAAAGGTGAACATCGGAAGAGGAGCGCGGTTAAAACAGAGGGGCGAATTGGAAGGAGGACGGCCACACTGAAGATAATACGGCAGGTGGATGGAAAACTCCATAGAAGCAGTTAGAGTCCGTATTCCAAGTATTCTAGTTTGCTAACGTAAACCTTATTGTATTCCCAACATAAAGTGGCCACCATATACACATTGTTATTTTTTACTATCGGTTAATAAAACTTGTGCTGTGTTTTAAATCGAAGTTCACGCGAACGGTTTAATTATTAATATTGGAAGAGTTTATAAGTTGTCTACCTATTGGAATACTCTGCCCCCCACAAACACATATCGATATCCATATTGATATCCATATCGATCCATATCGATATCCATATCGACATCCAAGGTGATATCCATATTGATATCCATATAGTTATCCAAATAGATATCCACATCGCTATCCATATCGAAATCCACATCGATATCCAGATCGATATCTATATGGATATCCATATTGATTACTATATCGATTACTATCTCGATTACTATATCGATATTCATATCTATATCTATATAGATTATATTATCCAAATCGCCAGCCATATCGAAATCCACATTGATATCCATATCGGTATCCATATCGATATCCATATCGATATTCATATAGATATCCATATTGATATCCATATCGCTATTCATATCGAAATCGGTATCGATATCCATATTGATATCCGTTGAGATATCTATATCGATATCCATCTCGATATCCAAATCGATATTCATATCGATATCCATATCGACTACCATAGCGATATCCACATCGATATCCATATCGATATCCATATCGATATCCATATCGATATCCATATCGATATCCATCTCGATATCCAAATCGATATTCATATCGATATCCATATCGACTACCATAGCGATATCCACATCGATATCCATATCGATATCCATATCGATATCCATATCGATATCCATATCGATATCCATATCGATATCCATATCGATATCCATATCGATATCCATATCGATCCATATCGATATCCATATCGAAATCCCTATCGATATCTATATCCATCTCCATATCGACTTCCATAGCCATATCCATATCGATATCCATCTCGATATCCAAATCGATATCCATATCGATATCCAAATCGATATCCATATCGATATACATATCGATATCCATATCAATATTCATATCGATATCCATCTCGATATCCAAATCGGTATGCATATCGATATCCATATCGACTACCATAGCGATATCCACATCGATATCCATATAGATATCCATATCGATATCCATATCGATCCATATCGATCCATATCGATATCCATATCCATATTGACTTCCATAGCCATATCCATATCGATATCCATCTCGATATCCAAATCGATATGAATATCAATCCATACCGATATCCTTATCGATATCCACATTGATATCCATATCGATCCATATCGATATCCATATCGACATCCGTATCGATAACCATCTCGATATCCATCTCGATATCCAAATCGATATGATCCATATCAAAATCCACATCGATATCCATATCAATAACCATCTCGATATCCATCCCCATATCCAAATCGATATGATCCATATCGAAATCCATATCGTTATCCATATCGATATCCATCTCCATATTCATATCGTCTTCCATAGCGATATAAATATCGATATCCATCTCGATATGCAAATCGATATGCGTATCCATCCATATCGATATCCATATCGATCCATATCGATATCCTTCTCCATATCCATATCGACTTCCATAGCAATATCCATATCGATATCCATCTCGATATGCAAATCGATATGCATATCGATATCCATATCGATATGGATATCGATATGGATATCGATATGGATATCGATATGGATACGGATATCGATAGGCATATCTATTTGGATATCGATATATATATCGCTATGGAAAACTATATGGATATGGATATCGATATGGATAGATATGGATATCAATATGGATATCGATATGGATGCATACGCATATCGATTTGCATATCGAGATGGATATCGATATGTATATCGCTATGGAAGACAATATGTACACTGCGCGACAACCGATTAGCACACCCTGGTACCTCTCATTGTAAATGTAAATAACAAATATCTATTAATCTCGATCATGGTCTTTATATTTTTCTATTATTCTTCTGCATTTATACTTAATAGAAAAACAAATATCATGCTCTGGAAGTTTACCGTTTTGTTATTTACATTTACAATGAGAGGTACCAGGGTGTGCTAATCGGTTGTCGCGCAGTGTATATAGAGATGGATATCGAGATGGATCTCACTACATATCAATATGTATATCGATACTGATCGATATGGATATCAATGTGGATCGATAAGGATATCGATATGGATCGATATGCATATCGATTTGGATATCGAGATTTATATCGTTATGGATATGGCTATGGAAGTCGATATGGATATGGAGATGGATATCGATATGGATTTCGTTATGGATATCGATATGGATCGATATGATTATCGATATGCATATCGATATGAATATAGATATCGATATGGATTTCGATATGGATGGCGATATGGAAATCTATATGGATATCAATATATTGTAGTGTGCACGTAGTAAGGTACTTTCTACTTGCGGATATTACACGGTACTAAAGACTGAAGGCGGGCGTGCACTTATGATCCGGCTCCTGAAGAGGATAGCTCGACGGATGAGGGTGGGGTCCTTGCGCAGTCTTCTAATCTACATTTTGAAAGAAAACAAAAGAAGTGCCGTATCGGACGACAATTTTCTGCTTTTCTAACAAGTACGCAATTACTACTCCACGGACTTTTAGATTTCTCTATTATACCTAACTTTAACATTCTGTCCACATCATCAAACATTAATGCTTCAATTGCTGGCGAGACGGACCAATGACGTTGTTTTACGGGCTTCGCGTCTCCAATGTTAATGCTATGCTCGATAAGATGGGTGTGACCAAGTCCTTCTCTCTTATATGAAGGGAGTTTTTGTTTAATGATATCGATGATAACCTATGCATTTTGAAGTTATGTGACTTTTCTATTTTCTTTTCTAATTTCTGATACTGTCTCACATGACCTTAAAAGATTCTGCAAAAGACCAAAATCTTTCCAGAAGTCCATACCCAAATAAATCTCTTGAGTTAAACTGAGGACTAAATATAGGGTTACTAATTTTGTGATTCCACGAAATGGAACTTCAGTTCAGTCAATGTCCAGTTCTGGATATTGTGTATCACAGCTAATGTTGGCTGATTATTGGTTTATATTGGGGTGTTCGGAAAGAATAGAAGCTGTTTTGCCTCCTACACAACTAATGCTTGCGCCAGAATCTAACAATGCGACATAGTTTTTACCTTAAATGGTAATATCTACATAAAGACGGTTGTCTTTACTGTTAATTATAGACGAAACTAACTTCTATTCGAATTGCCTTTCAAAATTTATTAAGACGGATTGTAGATCGTTTCCGTTTTGATCTTACTTCTAGAGAGTTTACATCTTGAAATATTTCTTGTCTAGCTGACATGTAGTTTGAAAGTTTTTTATGGAAAGATAAATCGGGATCCAGACCTGAACTTTGAACTTCTTGTTCTACATTGGTCTGTGTAGTTTGATCTAATAAACTTAATGGTTCGGTTTGAGTATGTGTGCTGATTTTTAATGTTACGGATGCGCTAGAATTACCGGTGATGGGTACGTCTGCACATCCGCATTGGGGTTTTCCGGATGATTGCATGTTTTACATTTGGGGTTATAAGTGTTTTTGGCCCCACAACCATAACAAAATAGGCTGGGTGCCTGTAGACAATTATCGAAGCGATGTCCTGGTTTATCACAATTCCAACAAATCAGTCGTTTTCGACTATCTCCGCGACATCCTCATTTAACTGATCCTCGGCTAAAATATCTGCAACTTGCGATCGATTCGGAAACTTATTTTTATTAGTTTGCACTTTAATTTGTTTATAAAACTGTTCGTGAGTGCGAACTTCTAGTCGTAATCGAGCTATTGAAACTAAATTCAAATGCATTAGTTCAAAACGCAAAGATGTTTTTGAATTACGAATTAATAATCGAACTAATGTTTTCTACGCAGATTAAGTTGGTTTTACATTTTTTCCACGCCCACCTCCGCTTCCGCAATTTAGGAAAAACGAATAACTAGAGTCATAATGAAGGTACCGTATTTGTATTTGGCACACCCAATAATATGGCCAAAAAGTATGACCAAATTTCGTTAAAATCGGACACGAAATATCGAAGATATATCTATGTACAATTTGTACTGAAATGCCTAGTGCGACATTGCATAGTAAGTGTGAGCGAGATAGCATGCGTTCATTGCTGTCGCTTCTAATGAAAATTTTAGTTTGAATTAATGGCGAATCCGAAGGAGTTTAATTTTATAAAGTTCCTCTACTTTATACAGGGTATACTCAAAGTCGGCCGGCGACAACTTGCTTGCTTCATTAATAATTAGTAAGCTTTGATCTATTAGTGAGCTTTGATCCTAATCTTCTATTACATTTTACAAAAACCTTTTGACCTACCTTTTACTGTTTGATTTTTTTGCGCTTTTGTTTTGTGTTATTAAATCCGTTTCTTGTTTCTGTTTTATTTTACTATTCTGGGGTTGTACTTATGTTTCGTCCGAAGAGTACATCCAAAGGTCTTTTGTTAGTGACAGAATGTATTGAGTAGTTGTATTCATAACTTGCTTTATCTATAAGTTCTTCAAAAGTTTGGTGTTCTTCTTTGGTCTTAATGCATCTCATTGTTTCAGAGAGCGTAGGGTGGAATCTCTCAACTTGTCCATTGACAGCACTCTTGAAATCAGAATTTAGAAATTTTTCATTATCTATAACAACGAATTTGGGAATACCTTAGTAAAAAAGTATATCGTGAAGGGGTTTTTTATATCTGCTATTGCTTTTGATTTTATTATTTTACCTTGCGCAGGTTTTGAAAATTTGTTTATTGCGGTCAGTACCAGGATTCGTTCTGTTGAGTAAATGTCGATGTGTACTATATGTCCAGGATTTTGTGAAATCGGTATTTGTCTGAGTTCAAGATTTGGGGGATGTCTATCATATTTCTGTTCCTTGCATACTTTGCATTGTTTAACAAGATTTAAGATTTTGTTACCCATTTTGGGAAAGTAGAATTTTTCGAGTAACTGTGCGTTTCGGTGAGCGCTATTGTGAATCTTAAGAATTTCTTTTTCTTGCTCTATTTTGTTAGTGAGGTCTACAACCTGCATTGATGTGAATCTCTGGATTTAATGTTTTTGAGATAAAACTTTTGAATTTTGCCCATAATATCTTCTGTCGTGCTGATACCATTTATGACGGTTGGGTTAAGTTATTTTTTTTAGCAACTTATAGAGATCATCATTAGTGTAATCCGGTCTTATAATGACGTGTCTATGGAAGATGGGTAATGGGAGACTAAACTGATAGTCGTGTTCTTGACCTTTGCGTATAAATATTTGATTATTAAAAGAATTAATGGGGACTCCAATACTAGGAATCAAATGTTCGGATGAGCTTTCTGAGCTGTGTTGAGTTGTTACCGAATTGACAGAGGTAATTCTAGATAATGCAAAAGCAACTCTGTTACCCGTGCCTGGTTTGAAGAGGAGTTCGTAATCATATTCTCCCAAATAGCATTTCCATCTTTTTACTCTGGCATTACCAATCCAACTACTAAGGGACTAAGTTAGAGGCTGATGGACTGTAAAATTTTTTACTTTACGTAAAGGTAATTTTTGAGAGCTTTTAAGACCCAAACTATTGCTAACATTTCTTTCTCGGCATAATTTTCCTCAGCCTTAAAGAGTGTTCTTGAGAGGAACGAGATAGGTAGAGTAGTTCGCCTCGGTGTCCGTTAGTATTCTGCTAGCGAATGAAACTGGCTTGTCCGATCGCAAGTTTCCTTGAGATAAAACAGCCCCTAAAGAGACATTATTTGCATCCGTAGTAAGTATAAACGGTTTATCGAAATCAGGGTATATTGGGATCGGGTCATTACATAACAAGGTTTTACAACATTCGAAAGTTTTTATAAAGTCCTCGTCAACAGTAACCTTGGATTTTCCCTTCAGTTGTTTAGTTAGTGGTTTTGTTATTTTAGCAAAATCTTTAATAAACTTTCTATAATAACCCATGACACCTTAGAATGATTTAATTTGTTTATGTGTAGTAGGCAAAGGGAATTTCTTTATTGTCTCAATATTTGTCGGGTTTGGCTTTACCCCTTCAGGGGTAACAATGTGACCCAGATATTCAATTTCCTTTTTCAGGAATTCGGACTTATCCGGTTGTAGTTTTAAATTTGCATTTCTAATTTTCTTGAAAACTTTTTATAAATGTTGGGTATGTTCCTGTAAGGATGGCGAGAAAACAATGATGTCATCCATATATGCAAGGTAACAGGTTCCAAATAAGTCACCAAATAAGGAATCTATTACCCTTTGAAAAGTTGCAGGTGCATTAGTCAGGACAAAGGGCATTTTGATAAACTCGTAATGTGCTGCCTCCGCCGAAAATGCTGTTTTATGGATGTCGTTTTTGTGCATCTCTATCTAGTGGTAACTACTGGCTAAATCCAGTATTGAAAAATATTTCGATTTTCCAATTCTATCTAAGACATCATTTATAATTGGCATAGGGTATTTGTCTTTTATGGTTTTCTCATTTAGCTTTCTAAAATCTACAACTAGACGCCAATTTCTTTTTCCTGAGGCATCGGTTTTCTTTGGCACAAGCCAACCCGGTGCACCCCAAGAAGAGTGACTATGTCTTATTATTTTATTATAAAGTAATTTTTTTAATTGTTCCTTTACCTCAATTCTTTCGTGGAACCCATACCTATAGGGTCTTGTATAGATATATCTTTAGTCAAAATCCTATGTTTGACTTCCTTTGTAAATGATAATTGCTTACTGTCATCATAAAAATGTCAGAAAATTCAACACAAATGTCTTTTTCTTTTAATAATTGGATTTCTTCTGAGTTGATATGTGTAGCTCTAATTATATTGTTAAAATCAAATGAGCTTAAATATGTTTTATTATCATTTTGGAAAGCGATGTTTATTTCTATATGCTGATCTTTGGAATATGAATTTACTTGAAGTGGTTGGTCCAAACATATACTTTAATGTGAGTCGGAGTAATTTGTTATTTCGACCCAACTGAAGTTATTTTTTGCTGAATATAATCCGTTTGAAATAAAAAGGTCATTATCTAGTTGGATTTCCTGACAAAGAAAAGTGCCTTCTTTAAGGTCAGCAGGAATTTTGATTAGTTTTTTGGTTGAATGGTCAATCTCTAGCTTTTCTCCTGCTAAATTTTATTTTGTGAGTATTTTCTAAGTCTACTTTTGCTTTCAATGTTTTTAGTAAATCGACTCCTATAAGACCATCAAAAAATGAATGGAATTTAAATAATAAAAATTTTATTGTACCATTTTGGTTAAATTCATTAAACATGTCTAATGAACATGCTGAATATAGTGCATGTGAATTTATAATTGTTTTTATAATTCTTGGCTCGGTTAGTTTAATATGTTGTTCACTTGGAACAAATTGAGGGTCAATAAAAGAAGTAGTAGACCCTGTGTCGATCAAAAAGTTTAATTTTTTACCAAATGGGAATTGAATTTGAACATATGGTAAAATCGAGCCATGTGTGTGCTTGCTTATGTATCCTGCTTGGATGTTGAGGCTACATACTGAAAATTTTGGTCATCATTAATGTTGTGCAACTCATCTCTTTTCTTTATTTGATTACTGTTGTTTGTGTTGGATTTTGCAGACTGGTTAGAGAAGTTGGAATTTCTGGTTTGGGTACTACAAATTCCCCAATTTTTCTGTCTCTGTCGGTCACTTTATTGCTCATTGTCGTATTTTTTTTGTTTAAATGGTCTTTGATTGTTACTACTGTAAATATTTGTTTTTCCCTCTTGTGACCAATTTCTCTCTCTTTTTTGTTGGTTTCGGGGTTTCCTTCTAGTTGTTGTTTTATAATTGATATATAGTTTTAAAATTTTTTTTTTTTCGCACAAACTTGTGGCCACATATAACCTTCTAGCGTGATAAGAACACAAAAAATTCGTCTCAACAACTTATGTGTTTATACTTGCATAATTTATTCGGCGATAAAATGCCTTTCTCAGCTTCAGCTAATGCTTACAAAACTATGTGTGTATGTAGATATGTATATCATTATGTAAGTTAAATACTTCTTTTATAGAAATTGATATTGAACTTGTTTCTTTTATTGGGATTTTCAGACTGAAGTTTACTTAAAACAATTCTACCCTAGCTAGCTGCAAATTCTGAGTTGACGTCGGCAGCGCTGCTGGCAGAAGCTTGCGACATCATTGGCATCCGGCTGCGGCTGGATTCTTATTAATTGCAAGCGGTAAACTTGCAGACTGCTGATTCTGCTGATTCGGTGTGTTTATTTGTGTTGTATTAGTAGTCCTTGACCGCTGTGGGATTGTGTAATAATTCTCGTCGTTAACTCTTCTCCTCTTAATTTCTGCTTGTCCTCAAGCAGTTTTGGTGTTTTAGCTTTTCTTTTTTTTTTTAAAGTAGGGGACGTCGTGGATTGGAATTTGTTGTGGTCTGCGTGGTGTTGTTTTAGTTATTTTGGTTTGCATCTCTTCTCCTATGTCAGAGGTAAGTTGAGTTGGGATATTGCTTATTTGTAGTGTAACGTGTTTTCTTTCTCTTCGTAGCAGGTGAAGTATGATACTGATGATAACAGCTAATAGGAAAAGGGTGACCAGCGTGATTCTATTGGTGTTGGATTGGTTGACAAGATTTCGCAGTTGTCCGGTATTGTTGATATGAAGCACTTCTAGAGATTGTAGGGACAGCACTTTTATTGACCTCCTCCGGTGTCATCTGTATAGTCAGTACTCCCGGCTTCAGGATAGTCGATTCAATATTGTCGAACTGCTGCGCATTAATGCTGATGGATTCGTTGTAAAAATGGATGAGGTAAGTTCCTTTAATGTTTTCTGTTGTTCCGTTCCAGGTCAAGTTACCACCGAAATTGTTGAGTATTATGAGTCCGTAATCGATTTCTTCTATTTCGCTTAAGTGGTTCGCATTACTGAAGTTACAATATGCCCTAGTACCCTTTACTAAATTTGGTATGCAATCAGTATTACTTAGATTAACAATTTTGTTTTTATGACATACGGTTATAATATTGAAAGTTTTACAATCTTTAGGTATTTCATAAATTTGATTTTCATTAATAAAGAAATTATTACTGTTTAGGTGTACAATTTTATTGTTTCTTATTACCGATTTAATTATTACGTGTTGGTAGTTTATTTTCTCTAGTGTAGGTATTTTTACTAAGTAGACAGGAGCTGTATTATTATGTAAAATCGAAACATGGGAGAATTCAAGCATTTCTTCAATGGACAGGGAGGTCATCTCTTGGTCTTTGAATATGTCATCTATGATTGTCAACTCGTCCTCGCTTAATAGCACAGAGTCATCCATCTACCCTTGCCCATTGAATGGCATGTCTTATGTTGTTAATTTCTTCTTTTATAAGTCTTATTTGATTTTGGAAGCTAATGGCTATTTCGTTAGAGGGGAAACTGTCCTTTTTAACCGCCTTTGTAAAGTCGTTGGAAATTTTTGTAGGTTTGTTGATTCTTTGTTCTAAATTTCTGTTTATTATGTTCTGTTTTTGTTTTGTGTCTGTCATATTTTTGTTCTTTGCATACTCTACATTTCCTGATAAGGTTTGTGATTTTCTCTTTCATTTTAGGGAAATAACATTTTTCCGAAAGTTGTGCCTTGTTTTCTATTATGCCACGATGGGCCCTGTTGTGTTCTTTTAATATTTCTTCTTCTTTTTGTCTGTTAAAATATCTTTTACTTGTAAGGATGTGAATCTGATTTTATAATTTTTAAAGTGTAAAGGATAGACTTTCTGTATTATTCCCATTATCTCTTCCGATGTTATGATTCCATTTAAAACTGCTGGACTTAGATACTTTTTTAAGATATGCAATATATCGTTTTCATTACAATCTGTTATCTGAATCTTGTGCCTATGGAATGTTGGAAATGGGATACTGAAATTATAAGTATTTGAATCGTCTTTCTTGATGAAGATTTGGTTTTTAAATGCATTGATAGGGTCTTCTACACTGAAAATTAAGTTTTCTGTTGAGCTTCAGCACTATGTTGTGTGGACGTAACTGAATTTATTTGGCTTGGTCTTGATAAGGCATCTGCTACTACGTTACTTTTGCCAGGTTTGTATATTAGGTGTATAAAGGTGTGCTTTCCATTTTTTTACTCTGGAATTTCCATTTCAGCTGCTGAGCGAATTGGTGAGGGGTTGGTGATCTATAAATTGAATTTTTGTTCTACCGTATAGGTAGTTTCTGAGGGCTTTTAATGCCCAGATTATGGCTAACATCACTTTTTGATTCGTGGCGTAATTTTCTTCTGCTTTGGAAAGCGTTCTAGAGATAAAAGAAATTGGTGTGTCGCCTTGGGACAGCACTGCGCCTATGGCGAAGTTAGAAGCGTCTGTTGTAAGATGGAACTCTTTGTTAAAATCGGGAAATTGAAGAATAACTTTATCGGACACTAGGGAATTCTTGATTATATTGAAAGCTTCTATCGCGTCTTGGTTCATATTAATGATGTTTTTCTTTGAAAACGTCCATCAAACGTCCGTTTGAACACGTCCGTCTTCCTCTCTTAAAAGGCAGCTAAGTGGTTTTGCTAACTTAGAGAAGTCTCTTATGAACCTTCTATGGTATCCTGCTAGTCCTAGAAAGGCTGTCAGATCCTTTAAAGTTCTAGGTTGCGGATAGTTGGCTATTGCTTATACTTTGTTAAGGTTTGTCTCAATGCCTTTATCAGAGATAATGAATCCTAAAAATTCAACCTTTTTTTTGTAAAACTCGCATTTGTCCAATTGACATTTCATGTTGGCATCTTGCAGAGTTTGGAAAATGGTTTGCAGGTTTTTTGTGTCTGATTCCCTGTCTTTGCTAAAAATGATAATATCATCGATATAGATGTAGCAAATTTTTCCGATATGTTCTCTGAGGATATCATCGTTGGAAAATGGATGGTGCGTTCTTCAATCCAAATGGGAGTCATGTAAACTCATATTTTCCGTAATTTACGGAGAAGGCTGTATTTGGAATATCGGAGGCTTTTAATGGGATTTGGTGGAAACCACTTTTAAGGTCAACGACAGAAAAGAGTTTATTGTTTCCGAGTTGAGCTAATACCTCATTAATCTCGGGAATTGGGTATCTGTCTGCTATAGTGACTTTATTGAGTTTGCGATAGTCTATAACCATTCGGTATTTCTTTTCGCCAGATGCGTCTGGTTTCTTTGGAACTATCCATACCGGTAAATGGAAAGGTGACCGTGAAGGTCGAATTATGCCATTATCTAACAGCTCTTGTATTTGTTTATTCACTGCGTTCTTTAGGGACATTGGATATTGGTAAAATTTGGAATATATTGGAGAATCGGTAGATGTTCTTATTTCTGCTTCGACATTGGTGGTATAAGTTAGTTTTTCGTCTGCAAAGAGATTTGGATATTCCCGGATCAATTGGTCAAGTTCTAGTTTTTGTTCATCATTTAGATGTTCGGTCCTAGGTATGATTATGTTTACTGCCTCGTATTTTTTCTCTCTTATTGGTATCTTTTTTCCTCCTCTAATCGTCATTATATTTCCAGCTACGTCAATTACTGCTCCTAGGTCTTTAAGGCTGTCGTTGCCAAGAATGGCATAAAATGATTTGAGGTGTGGTAGAAAAAAAAATTTTACATTGCATTCTGGATGGTTGAATAATTTTGCTAGTTTGTAGTATGCGATATTTACACTACCTCCTACTGTTATTGCTTTAAATGGTTTTTTATTAGGTTTCGGATTTGTTACTAGTTTTGGTTGAATATAATTTCCATTCGAACTAGTATCAATAAGAATTTTAAAATTTTGTGTAGGGAAGCGAGGAGTCGTTCATTCTAAAAAATTTACGTCTGTATCTGGAAATTGTGGAGCTGTGGTTCATAGCTTGAGGTTGATTGGTCTATATATTCTGTCAAGGTCATGTCGTATTCTTCTTGGTTTCTTGCTGCTTCCATTTCCTGCTCATATTTTTCATAGTCCGTCATGGTGGCGTAAGCCTCCGCGTAACCCTGTTCGTTTTGTTCCTGGTATTCTTCTCCCTCCATGTTAAAGAGTCGTTGTCTTTTCCCATCTGGGTTCGAGGGGACAGGTGGCCTTTTACCATGATCAAATTTAGGTCTGTTCATATAGTTGACTAACTTCGTCTGCTTAGCTTAGCTGAAGTTGGTCGAGGTGGGGCTATTGGTTGAGTCTGTCTATATTAAGTAAATTGGTTTTGCTGAGGCCAGTGTTGTGGTTGGTAACCAAACTGGTTAGGTGGTCTTTGAAATTGACCGGGTTGTCCATGATGAAATGGTCTGTTTTGAGGTGCTAGTCTCCGTGGAGGAAGTGGAGGTGGATTCTGGGATGGTAAGTATGTTGGTATGAATCTACGGGGTGCCTGAATTGGATTCTGGTCTATATTTCAGAATTTTATATTTTGTTGTCTGTTGTTTGCATAATTCGTCCTATAGCTTTGGTTTTCTAACTTAAGGCACAAATGTAGAGCTTGCGGCAAATCGGTTAGTTCTTTGAAGCCGAGAAGACGTGTTAAATCGCCACGTAGGCCCCTTTTAAACGTATCTCATGCTCTATCCCTGTAGTACTTTGTCAGAACTACTTCAGTTGGTCTGTCGAGATTCATACAACTGACCTTATTAAGAATCAAAGAAAGATGCTTGTACATTTTTTTGATAAATTTCCTCAACTGTCTGTTGTCCATTCTGTGTCATAGTGGTGAGCTAATATTCGAGTGTACTTAAGTCCCGTTTGTCTGCAAAGTGTAAAGTAAGGCATCGTGCAATTGCCTCCCAGTTATAAGAGTCTAATACCTGATCTGCATGGTGAGTGATTTTATTTCGGATTGTTTGTAGAATGCCAAAATATTTTGGTGATCCCTTGATACTAGAGTATGCCTCAAGGATTCTGTCTACTCCTTTCTTCCAGGAGCTAAACTCAAGTGGGTCTCCTGAAAATTCTCTCATTCCCTTCACTATATCTGGGACGCAGTCCAAGTCAGTAATATTGCCTCTATAGTTTGGGTCTATGTTGTAGGCAGTTGCCTCGGAAAAATCATTATTGCTGTTAACAATCCCCATGTTGTTCATAATTGCTGTCAATCTGTTATTAATCATTTGATCTATTTAATTTTCAAATGTTCTCTGGTTGTCTCTGGTTGGTAGAGTCAGTATCAAATATTGAAGGACGTATACGGTTATTCGGGCTGGCCATGGTTGGTAATTATGGTTGTTAGTATGGGTGAATTTGTTTAGAAAATAAAAGGTAATATTGGAAGAAATGCTTGATAATATGTGTCAAAAATATCGTAGTGTAGAAATTGTAAGGGAAAAATATTAATTTTATATTTTGAAAATATGTGTCATAAATATTGTAGTGTAAAAATTATAAGAGATAAATATTAAACTTCTATTTTATATGAATTATTTTTATTTCTAAGCTTAAGTTTGGCTTTCTTTTTAAAATTTTTTTTTTTTCCGTTTATCTTTTCCGTTTTTTTTTTAATTTTCCATTAATATTTTTCTTTTAACTATTTCTTTTAAATTTTTCGTTTAACTTTTTTTTTTTTTTTTTAAGTTTCTTTAAAATTTTCTTTTAACTTTCTCTTTTAAATTTTCGTTTAGCTTTTCTCTTAAAAATTTTCCTTAAGATTTTCCTTTAACTTTTTCTTTTAAATTTTCGTTTAACTTTTCTTTAAAATTTTCTTTTAACTTTTTCTTTTTATACCTTTGCAAAAAAGATATATTTATTTTGGTCAGAAGTTTGCAACGCATAGAAGGAAGCATCTCCGACTATATAAAGTATATATATTCTGGATCAGCACGATGAGCTAAGTTCATTTAGCCCTGTCCGTCTGTATGTCTGTCCGTCCGTCTGTCTGGATCAACGCAATCTCCTCCGAGACCCTTCAAGTTACAGAGCTGAAATTTTGCACCTAGGCTTCTTTTTGCTGCAGGCATTGCAATCATTCCGATCGGATGACTATATCATCTAGCTCCTATATTAACGATCGGTCATGAATATGCTTTAACCTCAATAGCTCTGTTGTTTTCCAACGAAATATTACGAAAGCCGGTATTTGTGAGTTTTATATACTTCTTTATATATCCACCAAGTTTTATCAAGATCGGTTGACTATATCATATAGCTCCCATAGGAACGATCGGTCATGAATATGGATTTCAAACAATAACTAGGTTGTTTTAAAAGTGATTATCACTTTACACTATATTTGGTATTAATAAGTTTTACATACTTTCTAACATATCTGGAATCGGGGCACTATATCATATAGCTCCCATAGAAACGATCGGCCAAAAAATTGGTTTTAGAAGAAAATCTTGGTTATTTTAACAGTGATTCACTCGAAATTTGCTATATGTAAGTTTGGTATATATATAAATGTGTCTGTTGAGTTTTAACAGAATCGGCCGACTATATGATATTGCTCCTATTGGAACAATCGGACCAATAAAATTTATTTTTACTCAAGTTTTTCTTCTTGGAGCCACGGGCATGATTAGTTTTATATACTTTCTTATAATTCTGGTAATTTATATGCAATTGATAAGAACAGTTTGCAAAGGTATCCGAACTTCGTCGTGGCCAAAGTTAGCCCATCCTTCTAGTTAAATTTTCGTTGAACTTTTCTTTTAAAAATTTTTCTTTTTTTCTTTAAAATTTTTCTTTTAACTTTTTCTTTTATATTTGTATTGTAATCTTGCCTTTTCTTTTTCTTACAGGACTATTATTGTTGCAAGCTCCATCTCCGATGGTGCCGAAGTATTCCCTTTGCTTAGCTCGTGGTTCGGCGGTCCACACGATTTTCTGAGGTGTACTCTGCGAATTCACAAATTGTAGTTGTTATTGATTTTGTCCTTGATTGCCGGTCACGGTAGTCTGAATCAAGAAGCAATCTAATCACTTAAGTAACGTTTTGTCTTCTCGTGATAGATTTTTTGTTTCACACACTTAGAAAGAGTTTTCTTCTATCGCGAATACTTGTCCGATACGCGTACTTAGTTAACGTTTTGCCCTTTTGTACTTATATTGTCCCTGCTCGGGCGCCAGTTAAATACTTCTTTTATAGAAATTGATATTGAACTTGTTTCTTTTATTGGGATTTTCAGACTGAAGTTTACTTAAAACAATTCTACTCTAGCTAGCTACAAATTCTGAGTTGAAGTCGGCAGCCCTGCTGGCAGAAGCTTGCGACATCATTGGCATCCGGCTGCGGCTGGATTCTTATTAATTGCAAGCGACAAACTTGCAGACTACTGATTCTGCTGATTCGGTGTGTTTATTTGTGTTGTATTAGCAGTTCTTGACCGCTGTGGGATTGTGTAATAATTCTCGTCGTTAACTTGTATGTATGTATGTATATATGTATGTGTTATTCGTTGCCCTTTTTGATGTGTTGTCCATGGTTTGTGTAGTTGAAAATGGATTCGTTGGTGTGGTGACCGGGTAGGTAACTCGTGCGTTTATATGTTTGAGTCAAACATATAAACGAACCTGGAGGTTCGATCGAACACATGCAAACAAAAGGAATGTGCGATCGAACCGAAAGCAAAATTCAAACATCGCGCGATTTAAACTGGCAAACATATATACAAACATAATTACATATAACTGAAGAGAAATGGTTAAAGGCCGAATATATGTAATATGTAATAAGAAACGGATAAGAACAAGTGCATGATGGCTCGTGTGACGTCACTGAGAGTGAGTTACATTGGGAGTGCATAGAACCGCAACAGCGAACACACACACGCAGAAGTGCGTAAGCCAACGACGCACGAGACTTGGAGAGTCGGCTCATGCGTATAGACCAGCGGGGGAGGCGAGGGGTTGCATTTTGGTTGTCGGCAACATCAAAGTGATCGGGCTTACGCATGTGTGGGTGGATTGGGAGCGGGAATGTTGGCATGTAACGGAGAACGGGAGAGGCGGTATGTAACATGTTCAAAGCAGAGGTTTGAGAGGCGCTGGAGGTATTGACGCTAAATTTGAACATATAATAATATATATATGTATATAAATATATGTACATAATATATTATATAATGCTATATAATGTTGTATAACTCATGTGATGGAATATACATAACATTAATATTGGTTATGTGAAAGGGTTAATGCGGTACATTAATGTAGAGTATTAATTCTGTATATATGAATACAACAAAAGATAAATGGGAGTATATTTATATAGTTATTAAGTTTATTTAATATACATAGTTCAGGGAGGAAGGGAGTTAACCATAAATTCACTATATTGAAGCATATGTAAAAAGGGCGGGAAATTAGCAATAAGTTAAACATTGTTAAATAGTATATAAGGGTGGATGAGGTCAAAGCCAGAGAGCAACGATTGTAGCTAAGAGGCGTATGCGTGATTTCACCATGCATAGCAACAGAGTACGTACGTTGACATTGTCGGTAGTGTTATTCAAAGCGGCTACCTATATTTGGAGTTTTTTGTAATCTATTCCGCATCTTAACTGGAAAAAGAAGTGGCTGTCGTTAGATCGTCCACTCAGCGGTAGTAAACTACTCACGATTCATAAAGTGGGCCCGGCGTGGTCAATCCAAACCTGTTTTCCATTGTTGGCCCAGCGGCTTGGCGTCATCGCAGAGGGGAGAGAGACTCCATCAGTGGGTCCCGCGCTTTACCGTCCCGGTGTGTGTGAGCACCCCACTCTCTTAAGAAGCCATCAAGAGCAGAAAGATTAGCATCAATTATCTCCAATCTTTACGGGCACTCCCGCCTGTTACCCGGATGAACAGCTGTTAGCAAAGGCGGCCAGATCAGCAAATTTTCTGTAACTTGCGTAAAGCTCCACAGCAACGTAACAGCAGCAGCTGATCGAGCTAAGCTTTACAATAAGCTTTCTAACAAGTGAGTAAGCTTAATCCAAAGCTCATCCAGATCTTCACTGAAGCGCAGCATACCGTCAACTCGGGGTTGTATGAAATCAACTTTTGGCCACGCGTGTATATCAACTGGTGTTGGTGTAGCCGGCTAGACGATTGCCGACCACTGGCAGGCGTTGGTTCAATTCTCGGAAAGGGAAATTTGTTAATAAATATTTTTGCCTCCAGGGAATTATATTTTTATTTTTAATCAATCATACAGTTAGTTAATATATTCAAACTAAAACTAATTTTAAAAACTAATTTTAATTTTTATTTCAATTTTAATTATTAACTAAAATTAATTTACAATACCAACACATACACATAGCAACAAACATACCAAAATTGCCACCTCCACATATAATCACATATAAATAATAGCAAACAAAAAATAGCCGCTCCAATTCCCTTGCCGTAACCAATTCCCGAGCCAGCTGGAGGGCGACGATCTCCAGGCGGTTTTCGGCCGGCGCAACTCGCTTCACCGAACTCCGCCTCAGCATCAACACTGAGCTACACCGGAGCCCCCCTCGGCAGATAAGCACCCCCAAATACATCATCGGCGGGCGACATCAGCAGAGGGCAATGCAGTGGCAGCGATGCCAAAAAGAGGCAGAGAACCTTCGAACTCTCCAAGCCCAGGTGGAACAGGTGGAGATATTCCATCAAAGAGAGCGAGAGGAGTAGGTTGCTGTAAAGAGTTAACGCAGATGGGTCAACTCATTCAGGAAATAATAGACGCAACAACAATGGGCGGAGAATCCAAAGTGCGCCACATAAACAATAAAATGAGAGGACAGTTTATCCAACTGAGGAAGCTGTACGAATCTATTGCAGCCCAGTGTGAAAACCAGGAGTTTGATACCACATTACTAGCGGCAGCCCCGCAAACTGAGAGTAGATACCAGCAGACGGAACTTCTCTCCACTCCGCAACATAAGAGTGCACAAACGCAGACGGTAAGACCTACTCAACCGTCGCGGGAAGTCAGCAGCAAAAAACTTCAGAAGAAGTTGCCAATCAACAGGAACTTGGAGAGCTATTCTGCATGGCAAACAGTCGAGACAAAAAAGAGGCAGCAACAACCAGCACCACGTGCGCCTCAGAGAAGACAGCGACCAGACGCTATACTAGTGCACAGCACTGGCAGCATAACATACAGCGAGATGCTTAGGAAGGTGACGCGTAACAAGGATGAAAATCTAATGGCGCTTGGCGAAAACGTACAGCTGGTCCGCCGTACCGCAAAAGGCGACTTACTCTTACAACTTAAAACAGGAGGATCCAAAGACATCCTTAAACTAAAAGAGGATATTGGAGCTGTTCTCGGCAGCCAAGCCGAAACTAGAGCCCTCACTAACCTGACGAGGCTAGAAATTAGGGACCTGGACGAGATGACAACTCGGGAAGATATCTTACAGGCCCTTTCCTCACAGCTAAAGGTGACAGTGGAGGCAGATGCCATAAAAAGTGTACGCCCGGCTTTCTCTGGTACACAAAAAGCAACTATTGTTGCTCCAGCAGCAACGGCGAACACTATTCTCA
The DNA here is from genome assembly GCA_018903615.1 of Drosophila neocordata. Taxonomy (NCBI): domain Eukaryota; kingdom Metazoa; phylum Arthropoda; class Insecta; order Diptera; family Drosophilidae; genus Drosophila; species Drosophila neocordata. The sequence continues at coordinate 140,528 of JAEIGI010000090.1, forward strand.
AGGCTGGAAAAATTAATATTGGGTGGACCGTTTGTAGGATCAGGATAAACGACGCCCCTACCAGATGCTACAGGTGCCTGAGAACTGGCCACATAGCAGCCAAATGCACTGACCAGGTCGACAGGAGTAACTGGTGTATCAAATGCGGAGCCAAGAATCATAAGGCCTGGGAGTGTAGGAGCCCCCCATACTGCTTCCTCTGCGAGGCCAGCGGCCTGGCTGAGCGCGCACATAGAGCCGGAGGGCATAGCTGCCCATCATCTGCAGACTCCGCGACAGGAAGACTAACCCTCCACAAGCGGAATGATTAGGTTTATCCAAATTAACCTTAACCACTGCGTGTTTATCCAAATTAACCTTAACCAAGGCAGCAATCTGGGCTTGCAGCTCTCCTGCCCTACCATTTCGGAGTTCCCAATCATTCCAACATTTCGTTAGGACGTACATTGGGAGTAAGTGGTTTTACAGCTGCTATATGCCACCAAGTTTGGACCTACCGAGCTTCTGCTACGCCCTGGATATGCTGGTAAATGACGCCCGGCAACACACCCCCGCCGTAATTGCCGGCGACTTTAACGCCTGGGCCCTGGGGTAAAGCGTACAAAATCGTGGTCAAGCGAATCTACGCCAACAGGCAATCCACTCCAAACAACAAAGAGGAATTAGCTCATATTGTAGGAACACTTTTTCCCAAACGTGCAGATTCCTTAAGCGTCAGGCGGCCGCACTCAACGGACTTATACGAAATCGATCCAGCGACAACGGTGGAGATAGCGAATTTGGCTAGGACTCTAAAGCTCGGCAAAGCACCTGGACTAGACGCCGTGCCGAATCGAGCACTCAAACTCGCCATGGCTCTCCGCACAGAAATCTTCGTTAGCACCTTCAACCAGTGCCTATTGGAAGGAACATTCCCAACCCACTGGAAGCTAAAAACATTGGTCCTGATCCAAAACCAGGGAAATCTTCGGACGGATCTGCGTATTGACCCAAATGCCTAATCGATGGAAAGGCGGCACTAAGAAATACTGTATGGTGATAACCTTAGATGTCAAGAACGCCTTCAACTCGGCCGACTGGGGCTGCATTCTGGACGCCCTGCTGAGCAAAGGAGTTATAGAATACCTCCGCGCAATCATCTGGAGCTATTTTGAAGGCCGTAAACTGATATGCAGCACAGCCAATGGCCATATTCTACATGTTATTTCGGCAGGTGTCCCACAAGGATCAGTACTGGGTCCCTTGCTGTGTAACCTGATGTACGATAATGTATTCCGTATACCTCTACCGATCGGGTGCGAACTCGTTGGTTACGCAGATGATGTCGCAGCTGTCGTCGTTGCCAAGGACCTACGCTCCACGGAGTAAAACGCTGATGCCTCTATTTCAGCTATTGGTAACTGGCTTAGCGCAGTCGGACTGACTTTGGCATTGCACAAGACAGAGGCAGTGCTTATCAGCAGTAGGAAGGCTGTTGAAACTGCTAATGTGAATGTTGCTGGAACTATGATCACCTCCAAACGTGCCATCCGCTATCTGGGAGTGTGGATTGATACAAGGTTATGCTTTCGTGAGCATCTGGCCTACACCCAAAGAAAGGCAGCGGAGACGAATAGAGCTCTGTCTAGAATTATGCTTAATACTCGCGGCCCAAAGCAAGAAAGGAGGTTACTGCTTAGCAGCGTGGTAAAATCCATCGTCATGTACGGTGCTCAGATCTGGGCGCCAGCAATACACGTTGAAAGCTATGCCCGAGGTATCAAGGCCACCTACAGGCTAAGTGCTTTTGTGCTATTGTGCCTTTCGCACCGTCTCAGATGACGCGGCGCTTGTCATCGCCGGTACTAAGGCAGTAAGTAACGGCACTCCGAAGCGCCAGGCTAAAGCAACTGCGAGAGAGCACAGTCTGAGCACCTGGCAAGCCAGATGGGACGCCTCAACCAAAGGCAGGTGGACGTACCGCCTGATCCCCAACATTAAGCAGTGGGTTACACGGAGACATGGTCAGGTGACCTTTCACCTGACGCAAATTCTCAGCGGCCACGGGTGCTTTGAAAGCTACCTGGCGAGGTTTGGCCACGGGACAAACGCGACTTGCACCAACTGTAATGGTGGACTGGCAGACGACGCAGAGCACGCGTTCTTCATCTGTAGCCGCTTTCAGAGTGAGAGAAGGCGAGTCCAGCAAAAGATCGGCGCGAGGCTTTCTGTCGAAAACCTGGAAACGAGAATGGTAAATGACGCTGCGACGTGGGACGCGATATGCGGATTTGCGCGCTGGCTAACGGAGGAGCTGCGTAGGCCAGAGAGATTAGGCTAAAGTAAATGCAGCATGTGTCCTTGTGACGCAATTCCATATGGGAAGTTCCACAAGGGCCCGCTGTCACTACTTACTACGCCTAACTTTGTAGATATAGTACTTAAATACCTAGATATATTACTATTATACTTAGTTATACTGTTTTACATAGATAACCATATTTATACTTATTTAATTATTAACGTTAATGTATACTTTCTTGGCCAACTATAGGCAGTATATGCTATCAATAGTCAGTAGTCAGTCATTGTGTAATAATAAATGAATTAAAAAAAAAACCATGCATAGCAACAGTAGAGTTGCGTTGCGCGATCGGCCAAGAAGGCCGAAGGCAAAAGAAAGCGATGGAAAGTTTTGCGCGGCAAATATTGGCGCGCGGAAAAGTACTGGCAACGGTACATAATACCACCTCGCGTCCTCCCAGGGTCAAGATGCCTATAAATAGACACGACTGAGACACAGAGGGGGCAGTTAGAAAGCGAAGGAAACAAGCGAATTATCACTTGGACCAGCAATGTGCAAGTGAAGTATTAACAAGTGAAGATTCAACAAGTGAAGTAAATAAGCGTAGCCAACGAAGTGAAACATATGTGAAGAAGTAAAAGTGAAGGCGTGCCAAGTATCAGTAGTATTCCTAGCACAGTTAAGGAAGACCAGGAGTATTCCTGGTACAGGCAGGGAAGACTAGGAGTATTCCTAGCACAGTTGAGGAAGACCAGGAGTATTCCTGGCATAGTTGGAAAAGACTTGGAGTGTGCCTATCAGAATATTAGGAGCGTAGCAGGCGAGTCATCCTGGCAGTAGGAATACTTGCCACAGCCAAACACAATCCATCGATAAGTTTTCATGAGTGCCAGCCACAATTACAAAGTCAATAGCCCGTGAAAAAGCTCTCTGACTCTCTCCACCAATGAAATTGCCAATAAAATTATAACGTATTGTTAAAAGAAAGAACAACTGTATCTCCTCATTTCACCAGCGCACAATATAAATTCGTTGTGTCGTACCTCTACACCTGAAATCCGGCTCTGCCGCAAGTAAGGACCAAAAAGGATCGTTACAAATCTTCATGATAATATTAATGAAATGGCATGTGGAGCAGCAGTTTACATTCCAGCTACATACAATATTCGCCAGATTTCAGTGAGAATACTGCGCGCAAAGTCACGAGTAGCATTTCGTATTACACGTCAAAACTTTGTCGAGCGACTACCTAACGGGTATAATCTGAAGTAGTCAATGTCGCTTTTAGAATCGCAAATATATATACAAGTATTACTACTCTTTCGTAATCTAATAAAAAAATTAACACTCACGTAGATATCACACCGACATCTTTCGTAGGAGTAAGTATTTCATCACACATATGCGTATAACCAACAGGAAAATGTATAAGATAGTGATCAATATAGTCAAAGCCAAACGATTTTAGTTGTTGTTCACATATTCGACGAACATCGCGAGTATCATAATGTATATATCACAGCTATAAATGATAAACAAAAATATTACATAATCAAAGTGACACTAATATTTACACGTCAAAACTTTGATCAAACTTTGACTACCTAACGGGTATAATCTGAAGACCGGTTCGATTTCTTATATTTTTTATTGTATCTCGATTTCACATTTTTCAGGTTAGTTAGCTCCCGAGAATGCCAGGGGCCTATAGACCGACACTGTCATCCTCAGCGGTACACAAACCTCAAAAAGCGAACCATGAGTATTATTAAACAGAGAAATAGCTTGGTTAATATTTGACCAACTATACAAGGAAGACCAATAAGTCTTAAGAATGAGCTCATTTAACTTTATAAAATCGGTACAGGATACAGAAGATCAATAGTTAACTCCAAAGTAGGGTGAAAAGTATCTTTAGGTAGGACAAGAGGTTTTATTCTAGAGGCTGCACCATTGTTGGAACCGAGGACAAATATTAGATCCAAAGATCTATTATTATTGTTACGGACTGGATTTTTCCAAGTCAAAGATAACTGGAGAGCTTCAATAGCTCGCATAGGAGCAGTCGCTAGGATCGGTTTTCTTTTTTATTCATATTCTATTAAATTCTATTCAAATAAATTTCATCAGAATCGGCTGACCAGCCTTTTTGTTAACTGTGATAGAAGCAATATGCCTTTTCCCAATAAATGAAATACAAAGATCTCACACTTTACTGTTAATTTATTTCTTTTTGGAGATGATTGATTTAACAAGTTATTAATGACTGTTTCCGCAAATCATTTACACCATTTTTATGATATCGGCTGTTATCATGCTAATCGTCTCGCTCGAATGGATAAAATTGATGGTTCCTTATGGACTCATACTTCACAAGTCGATCCTTTGCTTTAATGCCACGTAATGCACGAGTGTCGATATCCTCTAGTTTAAAATCAAATATATTTAGATTTTCCCTTATGTGTAAAGGATTGGCAGCTTTTGGAATCGGGATAACGCCATAATCGACCTAATAAAATGATGTACGTAATAATACCGAATTATTTGCAATAATACCGAATATATGGGGTTTTCCTACCAAGTAACGCAAAACAATTTGAGCAGCAGATTTCTTATATTTCTTCATTAGTCGCTTCATTCCCTCCGAGAAAAAGTATATTGGAGTGTGTTTTTCACGGCTAGGCTGACCTAATGGTGCAAATGCTACTACAACTATTCCATTATATCGACAATAGTCAACTAGATCTTTCTGCATAAAGCCAGGCCAAATTTCTATTTGATTTACTACTGGTTTCGATGAACTACACTGTATAATACGTTGAATCTGTTCCATATTGAAATTCGAGAGTCCTATACTTCGCACCATACCTAGTTTGACTAGTTCTTCCATGGCTCGCCATGTGTCCACGTAGTCAATGTCGCTTTTAGAATCGCAAATATATATACAAGTATTACTACTCTTTCGTAATGTAATAATAAAATTAACACTCACGTAGATATCACTCCGACATCTTTCGTAGGAGTAAGTATTTCATCACACATATGCGTATAACCAACAGGAAAATGCATAAGATAGAGATCAATGTAGTCAAAGCCAAACGATTTTAGTTGTTGTTCACATATTCGACGAACATCGCGAGGATCATGATGTATATTCCACAGCTATAAATGATAAACCAAAATATTACATAATCAAAGTGACACTAATACAAATCGTACTTTAGTTGTCAGAAAAATATTTTCTCTAGTGATATTGCCCATTTGGATTTGGGTACGTAAAGCTTGACCTATTTCTTTCTCATTCTCGTGATAAAAAGCTGTGTCAAAATGACGATATCCAGTCTCAATGGCGCAGTGAACTGCTGTTAAGCATTGGTATCCATACAACTATAAATATAAAGAGAAAATAAAGAAGATATTATTAATAGGGAATTTAGAATTAAGACGATAAACAAATTATTGTTTTTAATCTACACATGTGGACAAAATAATAGTTATTATTTATATATCTATATATATATATACCAAATTAAAGTTTAGACTTCTGCGTTGTTCAAAAAAGTTCATTTTTGCTATTTTCAAAAATGATGGGGTAAACCCAACAGCCTTTGTTTTTGGTTGATTATTAAGGATATAACATAAATAAAATGGTTTTGCAATGATAAATCAATTTTATAAAAAATTAAAATAGCATAATAAACAACTAATCGGAGTCATCTGATTTACTGCTCAGCCGTTTTTGGTCGTTTGGCTTTTTTTATTGTCAGATCTACACCACTATTTAGAGGTCGGATTTGCCCCACTGCATTATTTTTTGAAAAAATTAAACCAAACTTGTAAGGAAGTTTTTCAGCCTGGGTACAAATCTCACTCTATCCAGGGCCTTTACTTACAGAAAATTTATAAGTAAATCTCGAGACCTCTAAATTTTAAACTAATATAGACAAATGTGGGGAATAATTATTTATTTGACATCACAAAGAGACACAAAGTTAAACAATTAATATTAAAGACGGTGAGCACTGTACAAGGGGAAGATACACACATACTACGGCATGTACATTTAATATTATTTCGGTTAGGGTATTACCCGGACACTGAAATAAATATTAAAAGACACTAAGTAGTCAGATGCACAGTTGTTAACATTTCAGTTAGGGTATTACCCGGACACTGAAATGCTAAACAAATGGCATCATGACCACTGTGCTACATAAAACTACATTACAGTGGTTCCATGTTCATGCGCATTTAATATTGCTTCGACTAGGGTATTACCCGGACGTCGAATAATATTAAATGGCACTAAGTCGGCACATGTACAACCAACACCATTTCAGTTAGGGTATTACCCGGACACTGAAATGGTTGCTGGTAGACATGTTGCCAACTGTACCATGGAACACACTTTGACAATACAACATACATACAACGGCATGTACATTTAATACGATTTCGGTTAGGGTATTACCCGGACACCGAAATCAATATTAAATGACACTAAGTGACCGGATGTACATTTGGTAATATTTCAGTTAGGGTATTCCCCGGACACTGAAATACCAGCCAAATGACATCACGACCACTGTACTAGCTACACACTAAACTACACTACAGTGGTTCCATGTTCATGCGCATTTAATATTGCTTCGACTAGGGAATTACCCGGATGTCGAATAATATTAAATGGCACTAAGTCGGCGTATATACAACCAACACCATTTCAGTTAGGGTATTACCCGGGCACTAAAATGGTTGTTGGTCGACATACTGCCAACTGTACCATGGAACCACTACATATCCTATTCAGACAACACTTAACACATTATTAAGACATTACATGCAAATAAAGACAAGGAGAAAGAATAGGGGCAAGAAGAAAAATAGAAAAGGCAAAGGTCAATGTTCATTCATAACTTTATTATTTCTAGCTCACATATATGTCTATTGTAAAAAAAAACAAAATGTATGGCTGCCTACGATCACACTACCCTAGAAGAAGAGAATAAAATGGTGATATCGTGGCCTTTAGACCGACTTACCCGTTTAGGGACATACTAGGGACTTCGTAAATACAATTTCTTTTTATTGGTTTTCAATCTGGTGTTGTCTATGTTTTTCCTCTGTGTGTTGTTCTTTTTCTTTTATTCCTTGCTAGATTTTTGTTTTGTATTCACTTGGTTTCACTTTATTTCGTCTCACTGTCACTTTGATTGTTTCTTTAATTTCTTTGATTTTTCACTACTTATTATTTCTTTTGTAAACTTGACTTGTCGATGGTCACCAACTGAATGATCTTTCTCTCATTTTTAATTCTAGCCTTTGCCCTAGTTTTTAACAATTTAAGCTTTCGACGCCGCTGCAGAAATGCGTGGCGCGTTTTGATTGGCTACTGATGATTCACCGTTATCCTACGAGCTTTTGGTGTACGTGACCAAACGTCTTAGCTTAGCTATGCTGACACCGACTGTACCGCCGGTGCGTCGGCGTCGCTGGCTATTGCAATGCGAAGGAGAGAGAAACAAAAGAAATAAAAATAATTGCTCTCTTGTTAGAAACTGAAACAATTGCTCTCTCTCTTGCTAGAAACTGTAACCTAAAGATGAAATAGAAAACAATTGCTCTCTTGTTAGAAACTGTAACCTAATGTTGAACTAATCCCCTTTAGTAATTAGGGCATATCGATTTGGAGGGTTTGCTTGTATATATATATTAACATATAAAAAATACCAAGATTTGTGATTCGTCACACTCCCTCCTTACTTCACGGAGGCAAAAGAAATGGTTATTCTCCCGGTAGCTGAGATGTAGACTTGGTAGGCTAGGCCGTTTTCTTCGTCAGAACTTGCAAGGTTGGTTACGGTAGGGACGTGTCTGGATTCTGTACTTTTAGTTTCGAAGGTATCTTCCTGCTCTGAATCGTCATTCGGTGGACCTTCTACCGTTGCTTACTTCGGATTCGTGGATTTCCTTGATATGTCTAGCGTTGGTACATCCTCGCTGGGGAATGTTGATCGAGATTGTGATTTCTCCAAAATTGGCATCGATGTCTTCCAAGGAACAGGTTAGCCCCGAAAGGACTGATATAAAAGGTAACATTCTAATGAAGGGAACTAGTTCATATGCCTGATTTTGAAAGGAACGAACTGCAAACTACCTAACTTTGACTGCCTAGTAGTGTGATTTACAAACGTGTGATAAACTTAAAAATTAATATTATAACTAAGATAACTAAGGTAAGATATACGTAGTGGTCTGCTGTTTGGTCTTACGAACAGAGATCCCACTTTAGGAGGGCAGGGACGTTGGGAGATCGAAATCTCCAACAAGTGGCCCCTGTGAAATCTCTTCGCAAGGCTCGGCTCTGTGGTTGTCTTCTGTGTCTTCTAGGATTTCTTCTTGGCTTGGATTCGCTTGTTGATAAGGCTTTAGATCGCTGACACTGGCTGTGCGACAGGACCTTCTGTGGGCATCCTGGAGTCGGACGATGTTCCTGGAAATAAAGAATTTTACCTTGAACGGGCCTTCGAACTTCGGTGCCAACTTGGCAGCAAATCCCTCGGAGGCTTTGGACAGGTAATGTCTTCGTAGCAAGACGAGTGACCCGATGGTCGGTCGCCAAGCTCTGTGTCTAAGATTGTAGTAGCGGCTCTGATCCTGAGACGCCTTCTGAATGTTTCCTTGTGCTAGTTTATGAACGTCGACCATTCGTTTGATTCTGCTTTCTGGGGACCAAGGTGTAGATCCTGTTCCAGGAGTGACGGCGTCATATAGGGCACCTGGTAGGCGCGGTTCTTTGCCAAGCACGAGAAATGCTGGGCTACAGGATACATCCTGTCGTGTCTGATATGCTTTAATTGATGGCCAATGTAATTTCCGGTAGTAGCTGGTCCCACGTAGACTGACCTGATTCGAGATATTGAGCTATGATAGTCTTGACGGTGCGGTTTGGTGGTGTCCTTGCTTCGATCGTGGGAGTGGACCTACAAAGTCTGCTGAGACGAGGTTAAAAGGTTCTTTTACTTGCCTCGTATGCATTTTTCCGGCCGGCTTATTTTGTTCCACCTTGTACTTCTGGCATGGGAGGCAATTCCTCACATGATGATTAACATCTCGAAAATAACCAGGCCAATAGTAGCGTTGAGCTACCCGTAGAGTCGTCTTCCGTATTCCTAGATGGCCTGCGGTAGGGTCGTCATGGCACTCGCGTAGGACTCGTTTCCTATAGTCTTTGGCCACACAAAGTTTCCAAGGTATTGGGTCTTCGTCATCTGGGTGATGATTCATCCTGCGATAAATTTGATTTCCTTCGCACAAATAGTCTGGCATCTGTTCGGGGTGTTTTTCCAATTGGTTCTTCAGCGTCGTCCACCAGTTACATTGAGGCGTAGTATCCTGTGCTATTTGTAGTACTGATAGAGGCTGTCGGGAGAGGGCATCGGCAACAACGTTTAATTTTCCTCGGCGATAGTGAATGTCAAACTCGAACTGCTGTAATTCCAGTGCCCAGCGGCAATTCGTCCAGTAGGATTGTCGATGGAGTTCAACCATTTCAATGCTAGATGGTCTGTTACCACATCGAAGCGATATCCTTCTAGACATCCGCGCATTTTCCTGATTGCCCAAACTATGGCAAGGCATTCCTTTTCCGTGGCAGAGTAATTTTCTTCGGCTGGTAGTAATCTCCTGCTTGCATAAGCGATGACTCGTTCTGCTCCTTCCAATCGTTGAGTGAGGACCGGTCCGAGTCCATAGGCGCTGGCGTCTGTTTGTAACGAGAATTTTTCCCGAAAATCGGGACAAGCCAAGACGGGTGCTGAGGTTAATCTGGTTTTTAATTCTTCGAATGCTTGTTGCTGTTTTGTATCCCAGTGCCATTTGGTGTTCTTCTTGAGTAGTGAAGTCATCGGTTGGACCACACTGGCGAAGTCTGAGACAAATCTGCGGTACCATGAAGCGATGCCTAGACATCGGCGAAGTTGACGCACATTGGTGGGCGGTGATAATTCTTTTACTGCTGCTATCTTCTCGGGATCCGTATGTATACCATGCTCGCTGATGACATGTCCAAGGAACTGAAGACGTCGTCTAAAGAACTTGCACTTCGCTTGGTTGATTCTTAAGTTGGCTGCTCTTAGACGTCGAAAGACTTCTTAAAGGTGGGCCATATGTTCTTCTAGAGTTCGCCCTATGACGATTATATCGTCGAGATAGGCGAAGGCGTGAGGTTCCATCTCGGGTCCGATTACGCTGTCGAGTGCTCGCTGAAAAGTAGCCGAAGCGGAGTGTAGGCCGAAAGGCATGACCTTCCAGTGAAATAAGCCTCGTCCTGGAACAGTGAATGCTTCTTTCCAACGAGGACAATAGGCGCGCTGTGTGGGCTTTTGGAGGGCTCGATCTCTTCTCTTGAGTAGTTGATCCACTGTGTCGTTGATTATTTGTTGCTGAGCTGGGTTTCTTGGGTAATAACGTTGCTTGATTGGTCGATCGTCTTTCATCGTGATGACGTGTTCTGCAATGTGAGATATTCCTTGTAGCATCTCGAACTTTGGTAACTCTGTTGCTAGGAAACTGGAGATAACTTGGTCTTCTGTGTTCTTGTCTTCGTTGGGTATAAGCGTTGAAACTTCGTTGCGATCCTGTGGTACTTCTAGTTGGCCTAAAACTGGCGAGGCTGGGACTGGTTCTCGTTGCATTGGTTTCTCGGTGGGGCTTCTGAAAGGGTTTTTCCTGATTGCATCTTCCTGTGGTGAGGGTAAGACTTGAACGTAAGGGCTGTGGCTGTGCTTGGGTAACTTCGGTGAGGATGCTTGAGAGTTGTTCTTCTGTGTCTGAGTAAGATGTCCGGCTATGAGCTTCGTAGAACTTTCCTCAGGAGTGTTGACGATGATCGAATGAGAGATAGGCTCCTTCCAATGCACTGTTGGTGACTTGAGTTGTATATAATTTTCTCCACAGTGAATGGTAGCTCCAATCCCTTTTAGAAAATCTGTTCCTAAGATGAGTTGATCCATGATATTTGGTAATACAAGTAGAGTTAGGGGTACAGGCTTGACTCCTAAGGCCACTTCTAGGCGTAGGGCTCGTGTAACTTCCTTCTGTGAACTATCGGCCAGGTGAATCACGGTTCGTACATCTCTCCAGTCATCGGCGGATCCCAGTTGCTGAGCTAAGTGTTCACTGATGAAGCTTCTGGTGGCGCCTGTATCGATTGTCGCATCCACTAGGGTATGATTAACGCTTATACGCGCTATGATGCGACCCTTTTCGAATCTGAGGATATCTAGAGTTGGGGTTGGTTGAGCGCAGCTTTCGTCTGATCCCCGTTCAAACGAAGGCGCCCGTCGTTTCCCGATTGTCGACAGCATTCGATCGTACGCCGACCTCGTTGACCACACTCCCAACAGAAGATTACACGGGGTTTGGTACAATTCCTGGCGAAGTGGCCAGTCTCACTGCATCGGCGGCAGGCTCGACGTAGGTCAATGGGGACGTCAGATAATTGGTAGACCTTTGGAATCATGTTGTCATCCTCCAACGTATTAGTTTTCCTTGTAGTTTGCAACATCTCAGGATTGTGAAATCTGTTTCCTCCGGTGTATGAACTAGTTGACATTGGGAAAACGGCGTTTGGTGGGCGTCTAAATCCAGTCTCGGGATGAGAATAGTTGTTCTCACTTTGAATAATTTCAAAGTTCACAACCAGCTTGGTCAGCTCTGCTAGATCCTTGAAATCGATGCGTCTTGTATATAGCTGATACTCCGGGTGCAGGTTGTCATATATTCTCTCTAGTTCTTGGGTCGAAGAGTAGTTGGCCCTTTTCATCATTAGGCGCAGCTCGACTAAGTATTGTTTGAAGGGTTCTCCGGCCTTTTGGCGTCCGGTCCGGATGGCATCCTCAAGTCGTTCAAAATATCTTGGTGGTAGGAAAAAGTCTAAGAATCCGTACTTAAATGTTGTCCAGTTGGCCTCCAGTAGATCGCAAGTCTGCCACCATCCTTCCGCTTTTCCTGAGAGTAAAAGTGACATCATACGTGGCAGTGATTCCAGGTTAATCCTGTACGTGGCAGCTCGGGTTTCTATTTTCTCCAGAAAGTACAGTGGATCTGTAGAACCATGGACACCTTCTCGGCGATGGCGGCATATCCTGCATTGTCTGTGATTCCTGATGTTGCTCGTCTTGGGATTTCCAGCGAAAATTGGGCATTTCCAGTCGAATGGGTATTGGACACCAGTGGCAGGGTCGGAATTAGATGATTGCGGGCTGCATCTACCTCTGTATCCTTTGGGTGTTCGTCGACCAGCCGGGCAGGGGAGGTAGACCGTGAGCGTGGCTTCACATCTAGTGTGCGGTCGTTGGTGGCTGCTTGTCCATATTGAGTTTCCAGTTCTGTTAAGCGGGCGAGTACTTCTGGTAGATGATCCTCCCGAGATGCGAAGTTAGCAAACCGACTGCGCATCTCCTCTACCGTTCCACCTGAAGGTAGACCGAACTCGGTAAAAAAACTTTCCAATTCGTTTTTGCGTCGGTAGCTGATCCATTTTACTCCCATGTTTGCACTGATGACTTCTGTTTAGCTTGACTGTTGCTATTGCTCTTGTATCCTTTGTGGTTGGTATCCTGCGTTGAACTAGTTTGGATTTCGTCCTTGTGAACTCGGCTTTGACTGGGCTGTAACTTTAGATTATAATTATTACCAATGGAAATTTATTTATTTTGTTTTATTTCTTTTAATTTAGATTTTTTTTTTTTTCTTTTGCTGGGTTAATTATTTTTTTTTTTTTTTCCACTAGTTTATTTTTTTGTTTATTAGCTTTTTTTTTTTTTTTTTTTTTTTATTTTATTATTTATCCTTGCTGGGTTAAATAAATATTTTTTTTATTTATCCTTGCTGGGTTAAATAAATATTTTTTTTTTTCACTGGTCACAAATATTTTTTTCTGATATCCTGTTTAATATAATATCCTTGTGGTTGACGTTGTTTCCCTGGTTGTGGGTCTTGGTTTCTTCGTTGTATTCTTGATTGCTTAGTGTAGGCTGCGCTTATATTCCTTGTAACTCAGGCTGTCGCTATCCTTTGAACAGGATGTTCACTGTTGATTCCTGTGTATGTTAGCAAATCTTGACTACTGTTGTCCTTGAAAAGGATATTCCCTGGCTGGGTCCTTGGTATGCTGGTAACTTAGAGTCCTGTTATCCTTTATATTTAGACGGCTGTAGTCCTTGGCTGCTGGATGTAGAGTCCTTGATGGTTCGATGTTGACTCCTTGACGGTTGAATATTGACTCTTGAAGGTTCGATGTTGACTTCTCGACGGTTGAATATTGACTCTTCGACGGTTGAATAGTGACTGCCTCCCTAGTATGCCTTGGTACCATGATTTTATCGTCAAAGCCTCTGCTCTGCTAGCGTCGCAGTCTCCGCTTCATAGGAGTGAGCACCCAAAAGATCCCGTTGCGGCTACGTCGACCAAAGAGAACCAACGAATCACCCTCATACCCCCTTCTCATAGGAATAAAGTGTGATAGAAAACAAGCAGTACTATTTTTTTTTTTTTATCTCCTATACTTTATCTTTATCTCTTCTGCCTTTCTTCTATTGTACTTAGACTCTGTTGTATGTATATTATTTTTTTTCTCTATGGTGACTCTGCTGCTGTAGCTCTGTCGATTGTAAGAAAAATTTCCACGTGATTTTGGTTCTACTGTATTCTGTCGTGACTCTGTCGCTGAGACTCTGTCGATGACTGTAAAATAGTTCTACCGTTACTTTGTGCAAATTTTTCAGCTTGCTTATGTTTCTAATATTCTTATAAAAATTCCGTTGCATATATTTTTTTTTTTTTTCTATGGTGACTCTGCTGATACCCTGTTTAGCTCTGTCGATATATAAAAAAAAAATAAAATTCCACGTGGTTTTGGATCTACTGAATTCTGTCGTGACTCTGTCGTAGGGACTCTGTCGATGACTTTAAAATAGTTCTACCGTTCATTTGTGAAATTTTCCATGCTTGCTTGTCTCTTTTGCTTGTATAGAAATTCCGTTGCATATATATTTTTTTTCTCATGATGACTCTGCTGATACCCTGTTTAGCTCTGTCGATATAAAAAAAAATATATTTCTGCCGCGAGGTTTTGGTTCTACTGTATTCTGTCGTGACTCTGTCGATGACTTTTTAAAAGTTCTACCGTTTGCCTGTTGGATTTTCTATACTCGCTTCTCTCTTTTGTTTTTTATAAAAACTCAAATATATACATACATAAAATATTTTTTTTTTTCTCTGGTGACTCTGCTGATACCCTGTTTAGCTCTGTCGATTATAAAAAAAAAATAAAAATATATGCATATGTATTTCTGCCACGTGGTTTTGGTTCCACTGAATTCTGTAGTGACTCTGTCGCTGCGACTCTGTCGATGACTCTAAGGTAGTCCTACCGTTACCCTTGGCAAAAATTGAATTATTTATAAAATTTTATTTTCATCATATATATATTGCACCAATAAAGAAAATCCCCAAAAATATATTTTACATGTGTATATAATTAAATGATATAATATAATGCGATCATATTATAATATAATATAATTGGTTAATTTTTTTCGATATTATAGGGTAGCAATACATTTTTTCAAAATGATATGAACAATATGAGAAGGCCAAATAAATATGGTGGGGCTTTAATCCACAAAATTAATCCCTACACTAAGCTTGCCTAATTAATTTAAAATCTTTCTCGAGGTCCCTGCTCGGGCGCCATCTGTAAGGAAGTTTTTCAGCCTGGGTACACATCTCAGTCTATCCAGGGCTTTTTAATTACAGAAAAAATTTGTAAGAAAAACTCGAGACCTCTAAATTTTAAACTAATATAGACAAATGCGGGGAATAATTATTTATTTGACATGACAAAAGACACAAAGTTAAACAATTAATATTAAAGACGGTGAGCACTGTACAAGGGGAAGATACACACATACTATGTCATGTACATTTAATATTATTTCGGTTAGGGTATTACCCGGACACCGAAATAAATATTAAAAGACACTAAGTAGTCAGATGCACAGTTGTTAACATTTCAGTTAGGGTATTACCCGGATACTGAAATGCTAAACAAATGGCATCATGACCACTGTGCTACATAAAACTACATTACAGTGGTTCCATGTTCATGCGCATTTAATATTGCTTCGACTAGGGTATTACCCGGACGTCGAATAATATTAAATGGCACTAAGTCGGTACATGTACAACCAACACCATTTCAGTTAGGGTATTACCCGGACACTGAAATGGTTGTTGGTAGACATGTTGCCAACTGTACCATGGGACCACAACACTTAACACATTACTAGGACATTACATGCAAATAAAGACAAGGAGAGAGAATAGGGGCAAGAAGAAAAATAGAAAAGGCAAAGGTCAATGTTCATTCATAGCTTTATTATTTCTAGCTCACATATATGTCTATTGTAAAAAAAAAACAAAATGTATGGCTGCCTACGATCACACTACCCTAGAAGAAGAGAATAAAATGGTGATATCGTGGCCTTTAGACCGACTTACCCGTTTAGGGACATACTAGGGACTTCGTAAATACAATTTCTTTTTATTGGTTTTCAATCTGGTGTTGTCTATGTTTTTCCTCTGTGTGTTGTTCTTTTTTCTTTTATTCCTTGCTAGATTTTTGTTTTGTATTCACTTGGTTTCACTTTATTTCGTCTCACTGTCACTTTGATTGTTTCTTTAATTTCCTTGATTTTTCACTACTTATTATTTCTTTTGTAAACTTGACTTGTCGATGGTCACCAACTGAATGATCTTCCTCTCATTTTTAATTCTAGCCTTTGCCCTAGTTTTTAACATTTTAAGCTTTCGACGCCGCTGCAGAAATGCGTGGCGCGTTTTGATTGGCTACTGATGATTCACCGTTATCCTACGAGCTTTTGGTGTACGTGACCAAACGTCTTAGCTTAGCTATGCTGACACCGACTGTACCGCCGGTGCGTCGGCGTCGCTGGCTATTGCAATGCGAAGGAGAGAGAAACAAAAGAAATAAAAATAATTGCTCTCTTGTTAGAAACTGAAACAATTGCTCTCTCTCTTGCTAGAAACTGTAACCTAAAGATGAAATAGAAAACAATTGCTCTCTTGTTAGAAACTGTAACCTAATGTTGAACTAATCCCCTTTAGTAATTAGGGCATATCGATTTGTTGGGTTTGCTTGTATATATATATTAACAAATAAAAAATACCAAGATTTGTGATTCGTCACAAACTTATATGCATTTTGTACGACTTTAATCAAGGAATCTAAATCCTTTTGCCTTTTTGATGCCATCACTTTGAGAAAAAGAAATATCCTGCAGTCAATTAAGCACAAAATTAGAATCAACATTGTCGAAACAATGTTGAGTAACAAAAAAATTTTCATCACATATTTTCAATGCTCTACACGATAACACTGATATTAGTTTGCGTAATCCTTCCGATATTTGAAAACAGAGGAAGATCGGGTTTACTATAAAAATGAAGCAAGCAAGTCGTCCTTGCCGATTTTGAGTATACCCTGTACCAAGTAGATAAATCAAACTCCTTAAAATTTGCTTTAAACTAAAATTTTTCTCACAAGCGGCAGCAACGAACTAGCATGCGTTCTCACTCACACTTACGACGCAATGTCGTACTGGGCATTTCAGTACAAAATCTATATAGATGTTTCTTGTTCGATTTTAACGAAATTTGGTCAGCAGATACCTTTTGGCCATATTATTGGGTGTGCCAAATAAGAATACGCTATCTTTATTATAACACTAATTATTCGTTTTTCCTAAATTGCGGGGGCGGAAGTGGGCGTGGCAAAAATTTTAAACAAAGTTGATCTGCGTAGACACTACACGAATGCTGACACCAAATTTGGTTGCTCTAGCTCTTGTAGTCTCTGAGATCCACGTGTTCAGACGGACGGACAGACGGACATGTCTCAATCGACTCGGCTGTTGATGCTGTTCAAGAATATATATACTTTATGGGGTCGGAAATGCTTCCTGATGCCTGCTACATACATTTTAGCGACTTTAATATACCCTTTTACCTTATGGGTACAGGGTATAATTAATCGTAAAATTTGCGTAAGTGCCCATAACTCAATAACTGCTGGACCAATTTGGCCAATTTTTTTTTAAATAGTCGTTGTAATTTAAGGATGGTTTGTGCAGCAAGAAAAAAAGCAGCTGGAACCTTGCCCTCCTATTGGTTAACTTTACTTAATTAATTTTTTCCACATTAATTCGACTTCATTAAGATTAGGATGTTACGTGTGGTGGGATTATATACATATATGCTTATGTACTAGATATTGGTAAAGCATTAGTGTTGGCACAGCTTTAAAATTAATGTGTCTAAGTAGCTTCCAAAGTCAAACAGATTTTTGATTGTATGGCAAGTCATGAAACCCAAAGAAGAACTTAAAGCACGATATACAGTTAACTTCCCAACACGTAGACTGGCGCTATGTTAAATGCAATGAAAAGGATAATGCAACAGAGAATACAATACAATGAGCTTTGAGGGTTGGTTCGTAGGGCTGCTATTTTTAAATGTCGGCACATCTGGGCTTTTCCGCTGAGGTTCTTTACTTTAGACATCGAAATAACGCCTAATATTTTAACGCTCAAAGGTCACGAATGCTGCTGCATAAGTCGCCTTTTGGGATGGTGTCTGATCTGTAATGTTTACTTCTGGCTTTCGATAAATAGTAAATTTGTTCTTGTTTTTGTTTGGGAAAAACTTTTGGTTGCCAAGTACGGTGATGCTGATGTTGTGCTATATGTCACCGCCTTTAATTAGCCTTTCATTTATGATGTCTCTCCAGAAACTCATTTGATGAATTTGATCGTCTGGGCTTACTCATACTCATGTAAAGACATACTTGTGTAACATGAATCTCAAAAGAATTGAAATCCTCGTTCAATGATTTTCCTGATGACGTCTTACGTGAAGCGTCAAATACCACTCTCAATTTAATCGCGGTACTATCGGGTTTAAGCACACAATGATGGTGAATGAAATAATGCTGGCGTGGAGCTCTTTCTGGCAATACTTCCTTCATGTGACCCAGTTGTTCATATCCCATCATGAACTTCACGTATTCCGATTTCTTTTTCTTGGCTCATTCGGTTTTCCAATAACAGAAATCTTATAATGGCCATATCAAGAAACTCCCTCAGGGATTTAGAGTCTTTAGAAATTGCTAGTTTTACAACCAATCTTCCATCCGAGGATTTATGTAAGTTATTTATGTAAGTGCCTTTCGCAGTATTCTTCTTCTAGACTTTTATATTTTTTTGGTTGGCTGTAATGTATCCAATTACCAGAATCTTTCCAAGAGTTCCTCAAGAAACTTACAAGTAGCAAGTGCATATGTAGCGATGTTGGTCTCTTCAAAAATAATTTAACCAAATTGAGAGTTTTGAAGCATTAAAAACGTATTAGTGTGAGTAAACATAGTATGGGGATGAATTTGTTGTATGTTGTATAAAAATATACTGTGAGTGCACAGTGAGTGTTATGTGAAATTTAATTGGGTTTAGTTCTATTTATCAATAACTATTTTCTTGACCGATCGTTCCTATATGATATATGAAAAAAAAGTATATAAAACTCACAAATACCACAATTTGTAACAATCACTTTCATAACAGCCAAGTTATTGCTCGAAATCCATATTCCTGATCAATCGTTCCTATGGCAACTATATGATATAGTAATCCGATCTGGAAAATTCCGACATATATACTTACTGCAGCAAAAAAAACCCTAGGTGCAAAATGTCAAGTCTTTAGCTTTAAGGATCGCGGAGGAGATTGCGTTGATCCAGGCAGACTATAATCACAAATTTTGAACCATTATTAATTTCTTTTTTCCACGTTTTTTTTTTTTTTTTATTTGCAAAGTATTCGGTTTTATTATTCTTAAATTTAAAACACGGTTGCCCAGTATGCCGCACCTTGGCTATATTAGACAAAATAGCAGCCAAAACTCGATTCCAAATTTTACCTCCGTTTATAAGAATATAAATACAGAGTCAGAGACAGAAGTCTCTGACTTTCTATTCACTTATGTCTTTTAGGTTTCTTTTCCCCCACGAAACTGTCTTATTTTTTTTTCTTTTCTATTTCTCAGGAAATTTGTTTTGTTGTTTTTCCACGTCCGTATTTTGACACTTTTCATCCGTACACTTCAACGGTCACGCACTAATCCAACTCCGTCGCCACGCTTGCGCCTAAGTAAACTTTTTTTTTAAAAATTGAGTAACTTCGCCGCTGATCGTATTTGCTTCTCATAATCGTTTTGACCCAATTCGCGACTCATTATCGGTTTCATTGGTAAACTGACCCGGGATGAAAACCACCCTTATAATTGGCTCCCAAACATTTAAATTCAAAACCTAACGGACTTCTAATGGCCGAGTACTTATATATTTTTTTTTTTTTAAATAATCTCTTAAACTAAGATGCCTCCAGTGGCTCGGTACATATACATTGTATTATGCGGTGTGACATTTTCACGCCGTCACAAACTTTTCAATTGTTGTCGATCGAGATAACAGTTTGCTTATCTATACATATGTAGTCTTCCTTTGTTGCAATTCCCTTATTGCTGACTGCTGGTATAGGAACAAGATAATAAATTTGAGATGATACTAGAGGGAATGTTATTTTACTAATATAATACAAAGTGATTCTTCGCGATGGTGCCTTCTGCTTTCATCATCTTGTATACCTGTAAAAGATCTTCATCAGTGGTGGGAAGATGGAAGATGTTTCTTCAACTGCCTCGCGAACTTGTTTGAGAAAAAGCAACAATTGCCGTGTTTGGTCATGGTGTACATCAGTAAGTAAATGATCTTTTGAGTGTAGTCGTTGTCGATTTGTAGCAATCTCAGAAAGTTGGGTAGTTAACGCAATATACCATTAAAATGTATTAAATGAGTCAATTGTTGTTCCATAATATTGATATGCCTTTCAATCGTCGATTCATCATGATTTGTGATGTTTATTGTTGAATCAATTATTATCAATTATTGCTGCTAGTATTAGGTACGCTGCTAATCATTGGCATGCTGGCGTCGGTTTACTTTTTTTCTCTGAATTGTCGATTTTGTGATCTGCTGCTTAAATGAGGTCGTGGACCAAGTAAGAACAATGGTCCATATAAATACAAATTATATGTTCGAAGTTGGGATGCAGATCAGTCTTGAATCGACATCGTATTCAGAGCTGATACACATGCCACTGTTGTAGTGGTTTGAACACTGCATGTATTTTTGTGAGCCTGTTGGCCACAAACGTATGAAAATTTGGTGCCTTTGAATTTAGCCAACATAGCGGTACTGTAGAGTCTGACGTTTTCCGTTTCCATCTGAAGGTCTTTCCGATGAACATACCGCTACCTTTGCAACAAATTGCAATAACCCGGGTGGACTGATAGGGATGGGGAGCGGCAGCGTTCTACAGGAGCCTTTCCAAGACGGTGCTCTGGCCCGTGGGGGTGCCGCCATGGCGATGGATCTGGAGTAATTGTTGCTTCTTAGATCCTTGAGAGGGCGGCCGACATTTCTTCGTCTTGCTGAAAGATGCAAGTTGGCGTTGGTGGGTGCGAGGGATGTTTGAGCGGCAAAAACGTGGCCGGGCGGACCGTATGATTCTACCATAGGCCCGCAGATAACCCAGCTGAAGATAGTTTCTAGGCCGAAGAGGGAGCCGCAGATATCCTTTTTAATCCGCTCTCAGAAAATATGGGGTAACAGATCCACGCCGATTAAAATATCAATAGGTGAGCTTTTATGGAACAGCGGATCTGCTAAAGGGAGTTAGTTGAGGCTATCATCCACCTCATTGGGAACTGGACAGGAGAGTGTCGCTCCGGCTAGGTTTGGCACGTGCCGAGAGGGATCTCTTGGAGACACGAGCTGAAATTGACATAGATTCTACACTAGCGGCCAAACAATTAGAAATACCACTTATCTGGGCGTTAATGAGACTGATCGGAGGTCTCACCATATTGAACATTCTTTTGGACAGAAATGTTCCTTTAGACCCGGTATCAATCAGAGCGCGCGCAAGGAAGCTAGAGCCCAAATGGTCACCATAGCGGTGACTAGTAGACCTTTACGTGGGGTGCAAATAAAGAAATTCTGGAAGTTCTGACTAGATATGTGGGGGGCGTTCAACCGAATCTGAGTTAACGGAGGTGGCTGCGCAGTTCGTGTCGCCACCGCGGAGGCGTGGACGTGATGTGGTGACGCTCTTTGGAAAACATTATTAAAGTCGCTAAAATGTACGATACAGGTAGAAGAAAGCATTTCCGACCCCATAAAGTATATATATTCCTGATCAGCATTAACAGCCGAGTCGATTAAGACATTTCCAACCGTCCATCTATCCGTCCGTATGAACACGTGTATAGAGATTACAAGAGCTAGAGCAACCAAATTTGGTGTTAGCATTCGTGTAGTATCTACGCAGATCATGTTTATTTTTTTGCCACGCAAACTTACGACCCCGCAATTTAGGAAAAACAAATAACTAGTGTTATATTAAAGGTAGCGTATTTTTATTAGGCACATCTAAAAATATGGCCAAAAGGTATCAGCTGACCAAATTTCGTTAAAATCGGACAATTTGTACTGAAATGCCCAGTGCGACATTGCATAGTAAGTGTGAGCGAGATAGCATGCGTTTGTTGCTGCCGCTTATGGAAAAAATTTTAGTTTGAATTATTGGCGAATTCGAAGGAGTTTGATTTTATAAAGTTCCTTTAATTGGTACAGGGTATACTCAAAGTCGGCAAAACGACGACTTGCTAGCTTCATTTTTTCCTTTTACTTTATCTTCATATAAAGTGGCAGTAATAGATCAGTCAACACCTCCAAAGAACACAAAGGAGCTACGCCAATACCTAGGAAAAAAATTTAAAAGCAAAAAAAAACCTGGAATGAATGGCTAACTTTGACCGCGCCGAAGCTCAAATACCTTTGCAAACTTTCTTTTTCCATTACATTTAAATTACTAGAATCATACACTTTCTTTGGTTTTTAATTTGTGCTAGTAATGTAAATTTTGCTTGGTTTGTTGAGATTGTGAACTGCCAAGGAAATGTTTTTTGGCAGGTCAAATATCTGTGTAATTCGTTCCGTCGGCTGATCTGCCACAAAAGCAATACAAAGGCAGACTTGTGGTTGGCCGCCTACTCCTTCGATGCGTTGTGATGCCTTTTCTATTTTTAAAAATAATTAGTTTTTCTGATACTAGATTGACTTGAGAGCCACTGCCTAATAGTGCACAAAATTTCTCTTTCATTAATTCTTCAATAATTACTCTCGATTTCGCTTTTACGTGTTGATGAAGCCTAAGTCGTAGTTGTAACTTTTGGTTCCACGTTGTAAGTCTCCCAAACGAATATATTGTGTTTTTTTCGCAGTTTAAGCATCCATTCCAGGTACAAGATTTTGCCATTTGTACCAGCCTTTTCTAGTCATGTGAAAATGCCTAAGTTTTTTAAGGTTTTTAATTATGTTTTTAAGGTTTGTTATGTTATATGAATATTATAACATAAAGATTTTTTATTGAGAAGGCGTCGTTTCCAATGTTTGGATGATCAACTGTTTTTCGAACACTGCTGTAACCAAGACACGTTCATTATAAAAACGTTCTTGCCGCTTTTGCCACGCCGTTTCGTAATTAACTTCTGTTAATTTAAGGGGCCTTTTTAAACTTTCTGCATATCCAGATAAGCTTGCCTTGATGTAAAACATCTTTTGTACTGCTGGTATATTAATAGATTCATAAACTATTTTCTTTAAAATGTCATGATAATTGGTGCGAGTTTAAACAGTTTTCCATTATTAAGTATTGCGCGCCGATACACAAAAAAACGTAAGCCACGTTAGCAATAGTGCCGCATCGATCTTTTCGATACCAATACGTAATCGATGCTTTAAGTATCGATACAAATGTTATAGCGCTTACATATATATGTACATATTTATTTGCATTGAAAAAATGTGCTACTGAAAACACTTGTCGGAGGAAAATTTCCAAGAACACACACAAAGCTAAGCTGCCGTAATTGTAAGCCTTACTAAAAAGGTTAGGAATATTTCCATCCAAGTGCAACCGCTTTATTATTGCCATTCTGCAATGGATATTAACATTAAATTACTTTCTATACCAGAAGGTATGTGTACATAAAATTATTAAGGAAAAATTCGTGTCTTTTTTTTCCCAAAAATTACATGAAATCATATAACTAATAACTTTCTAAGCAATTTAACGTATGTATACTACGACACCAGCGATGGAAGACCGTTCTCCGACCGGATAACTGTATGTGTTGTAAAACGAAATATCATTGAATATATAGTTGATATATATATATAATGATAGTATATTTTTCTTCATAAATGAAATTACCCCTGTTGTTCCACCATCTGTAATTAGTTATCAACATTTAACGTGTGTAAGAAAGCAAAGAAAATCCGTACCCAGAAAAATAATACGAGTATGTTAACTTAACCCTAAGATATTATCCTGCAGTATATCAAGCACATAGACTTTTAGTTCAGACAACTACAAAATTTTAAATTTTAGTTTTGGAATAAATTTGTTCTTAAGTTCTATTTTTGATAAAGCATTTAAATATTAAGATTGTCTTTGAAATATTGATCTTTGAGTTAAATGAAGTTTAAGAAACAAATTGGAATGGTGAAATTGTTAATTGCCGATAAGTTTATATACATACGAACTGCAAATTCAACAGGAGACCCAGTTGAAGATTATCTTGAAAACTACGGGTACCTAAACCGTTAAAACTAAAAGTGTTACAGCAGGCTCACGATAGTTCAATTTCAGATCACGTAGGCATGACAATATATACCTTATGGTGTAGGAAAAGCTTCCTTCTGGTTGTTACATAATTTTTAACGAATTTAATATACCCTTTTGCCTGTACCCTGTTTAATAACAAGAAAATTAAAGTCCATTGTTGAATAAGGATACTGAAGCGAGTAAGTCGGCCACAGGGCGATTAAATTCTTACCTACAATCCAGGATAAGATAATTTAATGATAGAATATATATTTCTATATATACCAAACTTACACATAAATGAAGCAAGCAAGTCGTCCCTGCCGACTTTGAGTATACCCTGCACCAATTAAAGGAACTTTTCAGTTCAAACTAAAATTCTTCTCACAAGCAACGAACGCATGCTATCTCGCTCTCGGACTGGGCATTTCAGTAAAAATTCTACATAGGTATATCTTCGATATTTCTTGTCCGATTTTAACATTTTTAAATTTGGTCAGCTGATACCTTTTAATCATATTATTAGTTGTGCCAAATAAGAATACGCCACCTTCAATATAATATTAATTATTCGTTTTTCCTAAATTGCGGGGGCGTAAGTTTGCGTGGCAAAAATTTGAAACAAGTGTGATCTGCGTAGACACTACACGAATGCCGACACCAAAATTGGCTCTAGCTCTTATAGTCTCTGAGATCCACGTGTTCAGACGGACTTTAATATACCTTTTCACCATATGGGTACAGGGTACAAAAATTTGATGAGAATCGCTCTTAAAGTAAGCAAGTTATTCACCTAGAACTATTTTTCTGGCCGATCGTTTCAATGGAAGCTATATGATAAAGTGAACAGATTCTGGTAAAACTTGATAGATATATAAGAAAGTATATAAAACTTACAAATATCGGCTATCGTGATATCGACGGGCTACTTTCGGCCATGTTGAAGTTTAAATTCATTTGAAAATTTTTTTTTTGTTCCTATGGGAGCCATAACATATAGTCGGCCAGTTCTGTTGAAACTCAACCGATACATTTCAATATAAACTAGAAGGATGGGCTAACTTTGGCCACGACGAAGTTCGGATACCTTTGCAAACTGTTCTTATCAACTGTTCTTATAAATTACCAGAATTATAAAAAGAGTATA